>JAXDDX010000177.1:127500-152500 GCA_034670405.1 Hoplostethus atlanticus
GAAGGCAAAACCTGCATCCGTTACAAACACCCACTAAACACCCAGCCAGCCTGCTGAAGAGGGAAGGCTGCAGCGAGGAGCAACGCTGTTATGAGTAGGCATGGGACGATATGAAAATGTCATGTCACGATTATCCTGGCCAAAATAATTGTGATTCACGATATTATCCCGATAATCAGCAAAATATGCTTAAAACTCTTAAAATAGCACTAAAACTGGAATCACTTTACCTTACATTTTGTTAAGAAACAAATATTTTTATTGCATCATAGGACACATATCTTGAATAACTTGTTTTGTTTTCAGATCACACAGACAGAGGTACAAGGACAGCAGTATGAATGCAAAAAAAAAATCAATCAAACAATTATCACGATTATCCCGATAATGGAAATTCACCACGATAAAGTTATCTTGAGTGTTTTTATCGCGATAAAAGATATAAACGTATATCGTCCCATCCCTAGTTATGAGCCTTACAAGCTTAATACAATCAGTCAGTTCTGAATCTGACAGGAGACCACTGAGAGGAAGCCACAATGGAATAATGTGGTCCTTGGACCCTTCACTGGCCCTGGATGAAGGTAATCTGTGAAATGATATCATGTAGTGTTCAGTTGGAAGGAGAACCTGCAGACTCTCACCTCCCATCCCCGGTTTACTCAAATAGATGATCTGTTACAGTCAAGATGATATGAATGGATGTAAGAGTCTCTCTCTGTGGCTGACTGATAACATTTTGGTTGGAGAAAACATGACTCATGCAGCTTTTTGTAATGGTGCTCAAGGTTTAAACAGACTGCAGAAGGTCTGAGAAATCCAGTGCAGCCAACTACTGACAGGTTTAGCTGAGCTAGTATGTGATTGGCTGTTGAGGGGCAATGTCCCCCAAAACGTTCAGTTGCAGTCAACTGATCTGCTCTGCCAGGTGAAGCAATGAGGCAACCGAGGTTAACACTGGCAACATCTCCGTGGTTGAAGAAAACAAATTCACCTGGTTGAGTTGTTGGCAGTGTGGATGCAGTACCAGAGGTCACCACTGGGAACTCCTCTGTGATCTCAGCTCTCTGGCTCTTCTCTGGGGAATACAGTAACGTTACTTAGCTCGCTAGCTAAACGTTAGCAACTGAACCGTTAGCAAGGATAGCTTAGAGCGTATTGCATACACAGAAGAACAATACGATTGATAATAAGAAGCCTTGACAGTACGATCACGAAAAGATAAAATTCAGGAATAAACTCTTCTGCTGAGCTCCTCATTTCTTGCAGTGCAGATGAAGACTTCAGAGATGTGATTTAGTAGCACCCCCCCCCCTTCTTCATCTCCAAGTAACCTGAGCAACCCACAAACATGGGCGGGACGTGGGCTTTCATCTCTCAGCCTTCCCAGACAACGGTACAACATTTCCATTTAAGTACTGGTGAAAATCTGCTTTGGGCCTGAGTCGCTCACTCGATGCGACCGGTATGAATCAATCACCATCTTGGCTCTGGTTTTCTCTCCGGCCACATTCGCCAAAACAAAGATATGAGATGTAATTACACACATTCTTTAAACCGGTCTGCAAACAGTACAGACATGGACACCTGCTGCCAAACTGTAAGAGATGGTTATTACACATGAAGGAGATCATCTGAGTTTGTTCAGCTCATTTATATTTGTTATTATATTATTTATATTATTTATTGAGTGTGAAAGCAGAAGAAATAGGAAACAGAGTGGCGGGAAGATTTCACTTCTCACCTCAAATCAAACAAAAAGAATCAAGATGACGAGCGACGGCACGTCTGAACTGAAGAAATGAAAACCCAACAAAGTGCATCAATGACAAGACTATTTTACTGAACTGTTATTTTCCCCCCAGAGGAGACCCGGCCAAGACAGCAGCATTAGGACAAGCACAAAGGTTTGCAGACGAGTTCAGACTACAATCGAAAATCACATGAGAGGAAGAGCAGCGTCAGCGTTCGCTACAGGCGTTAAACAGGCAGACAAAAAGAAGAGATGGTTACTGAGAAGAACAAAGAGTTCACAGGAAAAGATTCGTGTGTTGTTCTGTCGGCTAGCCTGGATTTGATTAACAAGCTATCTGGGCTATAAATAAAACCAAGACTAGGAAGTTCAGCGTCTCCAGTCTCCTATTGTTTGGGATAATAGGGAGACATTGAAGAAGAAGATGAAGTACCCTCTGGTGTGTTCCCCGTTCACATCCTCAGAAAACCTTTTCTTTTCTATCTCAGACTTTGACTTTTGTGTGTGTGTGGGCTTTGAACAACAAAGAGATGAGGCGGTTATTGCAGAGAAAGGAGTTTATTCTTTAAGGCTGAGCCGGTCTAAACTGACTACAGGTCAGTGTTAAGACAACATAACAGGACATTTCATATTGCACTAAGGATGAGATCACTCCTAGTTGGTTTTCTTTGGTCTGAGCTATGGTGGGAAACATGTTTAGGTTCTCGCTGACCAATCACAAGACAGCCAGAAGTCCCATGACTCCCCAGCAGCTGGTTGATTGGTTGAGTTTTGGTAACCTGTCATCCCACCAGGTTAGAGAGTCCAAACCAACCTGGTTCCAGTCTGTAACTTGATCTACCATGATGGACTTGTCTGCTCTTCTCTGGTGTTCATACCAGTTAAGAACACATGAAGAAACATCTGAACATGAGCATCAGTCCAGACTGACCAAGTCTCCTTCTACCCATAATGCCTTGTGTTATGGGGTGGTTTCCTGTAGCTGGATTACGTTCTCTCTCCTACAGTTCTCTGGCGTCTCGGTCGGTTATTTGCTGCACACCCAAGTGGGAATGGCGTTGATCTCACTGTTTTGTTCTCACCGAGAGAGAGAGAGAGCGAGAGAGAGAGAGAGAGAGAGACTCAACTTGAAAGAGCAAAATTAGTGGTATATCAGAAATATCAAAGCCTGTTGAAGTGAAATGAAAATCTTACCTGAACTAAATCCTCTATGGCTGAGAGGGAAGGATGGAAGGAAAGAGGATGAGATGTACACGTGACCCATGTCAGATGTCTGTAATGTGTTCTCTATATGAGATTGTCCGTCATGTTAAAATGAAATAACAAATTGCGTCTAAATTACGACATCTTCTCTGCTGCCTCTCTTTGTAATTTAGATGGATTAGTGTGGTCTCCATCTCTTGTCGTTGTTTTAATCAAATGCACATCCTCAGCCTCATCCTCATCCTCAGCCTCAGCACCAGCCTGGCAGTCGGTGAATGGAGGCTGAGGAGGGGAAAGCTGGGTTGGAGATGAACGATACATTTCTGTTGAGTTTTCATTATGGCTCATAATTGCTTCCAACTGGCGCGTGAGATTGTTAATATGAAGACGACAAAGCCGAGGACAAAGATTAGCACGGTTGCATTGAATTGATGCCGTAACGGCCTGGCCTGCTCAGACGGGAGTTCATATGAAAGTAAAGACAGCGGAGAACTATCGCGGTTATGCATTTTAAGACACCGTTAACAGAAGCTGTTGCCTGGTGGTTAGAGAGACTGTCAGGGAACGAGGAGGTCTCAGGTTCAGTCTGACTCCGACCTGACAAGAGGCGAGGGAAATCAAAAAGAGACTCAATCTTTCCTGAGCTTCTTGTGTTTTTTTTTTGTGGGATTCACAGATTCAGTACGAAGGTTTTCTTCTGTCTGTTCTTCGATTTAAGAATGTCAGCGTGAACTGTGGCTGTAGTTTGAAGAGAGAAGAGACAGAGAGCAACAGGGGGAAAGGATGCAGAGATACAGCGAGATGCACTTCTCAAAACCCAAGATCTCTCTCAGCTGATTTCAGACGACAGAAATCAACAAAAATCACTTTGCTCCTGTTGAGTTAACCGTTAAAGTGTCACACCGCTCTGTGCACAGACTGACTTTGGACTTGGGCTAATATGACAATCAGAAATGTGATGGTTATGCCGAACAGTAATTGGACAGAGAACGAGATGCGGAATGGGGACACAGCGGAGAGACGGGCACATCGACTGTTGAAATTAGCTAAAATAACGATCTACCACCTACTATTACGGTCATGCTGTCCTGGTGTACATCGACACAATAAGAAACAGAAGAGGAGGAATGAGAGGAAATCTGATGAGGCATTTCGTCCTTTTCTCTGATACTGCTCAATAAAGTACCTCTCTTCCTCTTCCTCCTATCCAGAAGAAGAAGAAAACAGGATCAAACATTTTTTTAAATGAGTTCTGCCATCTCCACCTCTCACACTGTAGCAGGTAATATGAAACAGATAAAACACAAAGCGATGTTGTAAGTTTGTTGTAAAGGAGGAGAGATCACAGCATGTACAAACAGATACTGCATCATATTGCAGCAAAACAACAACAAGAAGATAAAAAAAAAAAAGGAAACGACTCAATAAACAACCTTTTTGGCGACAGAAACGTAAAGCAGCTGATTCACATCCTCAGGAGAAGCTCGTTGACTTTGGACTTCATGTGTCTTCCACTCTCTGACAGGATTGAAAGGTCGTGTGAACTGAGAGGAAAAAGAACATGAAATAATATCATACAAAAAAAAACTCTTCAACAAAAGGAGTGATGTCATACTGTGATGTCATTCTGTAATTTGGGGCTTTCTGAGTTTCCCATTGTATGACAGAAACACAAAAGAACGGCCGGTCACTGTGAACCTACCAGAAGAACATAGAGATTAATGTCTTTTCACTCCACTGCTCTGTGCAGGACTGAGTGAGATGTTAACTTTATGTGTGCGTAGGTCTAAAAAGGTGTAAAAGCCGTGAGAGAAGAGAGAACTTTGACTTACTTCACTTACTTTTACTCATCACCTCTCGATGAATGGCTGAAGGAACGACGGGCAGAGGAATTTACTGTGAAGAAGTAGGAGGGGAAGAAACTGTTGTTGTTGTAAAGAAGGAGGGGAAGGAAGGAATCGATGAGTTACACCTCCTCGTTTACGCAGTCACGTGAGGTATAAAGCATGCAGACATGATTGAGAGGTTCAGTTACAGTTCGACTCAACGTTAGAATGGACGAGACGTGGTATCATCAGCATCAGAGGCATCAGATCCAGTCTATCAGAAACGGCCTCCTGACATTTTAGCGTCACCGCGTCGACGGTTTACAGGAAATGGTGCGATAAACGAAAAAACGTCCGGTCGGTGAAAATGCCCGGCTGATGGGAGGTCAGAGGAGAAGACTTCCAGGGTGAATCCACGGATCCATCCTTCCTGGCGTCAATGCTGCGTGGGTGAGTTTCCTGACGGCGAGTGATCCTGAAAGTTCACAACCTATTTCAAGTGCTTTTTGAAGATACGTTGGGGGAATTTGGCGACCGTTTCCAAAAGCATGCCTTGAAGACTTCATGAGTTCCACCCTCCACCGCTGTGACCGGAAAGCAGTAAGTTGATAGCATACTGAGTTGATAGATCTGTCTATTTATTTATCATCATGTTGAGGGGAAACTGCTGCATGATCACCTGTAAAGAGACATTTAAACACAGGCCGAGGATGTCCACTACACTACATGGGCTACAACACCCTTTTTAGGAAACACTCGTGAAAGAAAAGACGTCCTTCCAGAGGTACTTCAAGGCATTCTTAGTGCCAAGACCCCAGGATGGTGGCGGTGTAATGGTGGGGGAATGTTTTCTTGGCACACCTTAAGCCCTTAGCCCTTAGTACCTGGTGCAATATGTGATTCCCAGTGGGACCGTTGAGGGACCAGTCGAAGACGGTAGCGGGAATTATAGAGCTGTATTGCCGAGTTATGTTTGATATCAGTTAAGTGTTTGAAGATACGTCGTTGTTTGTACTTATTACTATAACACATATTGAACCGGTACCCACCGAGCATTGTTTCAACGCCACAATGCATCTAAACCTCGTTGCTCGCCAGGTGGCTTCAGTCACTTCCAGGATAACAACAAGTCCCTGTTTCCAGGGACATGACAGTGACTTTAGCTCAACCTCAACCTAATGGAGACCTTTAGGACGAGGTGGGACGGGATGTTCGCAGCGTGAAGAATCTTGCAGGAAACCGAGTGCCGTTATCAAGTCAGCGTGAACCGAGAGCATGGGACGTTTCATCACCTCTTGAAGAATTTGGGCTGTTCTGGTGGCAAAAGAGGTCCTACCTGGTACCAGCGAGGTCTACCAGTGAGGTGTACCTGATGAGGCCGATATCAAGGGCAGTAGTTACTCATTACTGCTGTGTGCAAAAACTCAACGGGTGCATGTTTCTCCAGTTCAGCACCTGATTCATTAAGACCACTTACAATTTCTTGATTGGAATCCCTGAAGCACCGCCGTCGTCCCTGAAGCAGCGCTGCTCCTCCTCCTCCTCCTCCTCCTCCTCCTGCTTCCTTTCATCTTTATCATTCTCCTCCATGCTCTCCTGTCCTCACACACAAACACACACCATTATTTTGTACAACTATAGCATCTAAAATGAGCGCCAGACTTTCAGACATCATCTCATTTCTTACCCACAAGGCCTTGAGCTTTGTGTCTCGCTCTGTGCAACATCCCACCGACCAGTTTTACACACACTTTAGTAACCTCTTTTCCAAAGAAACCCACTGGAAAGTAACAACAGGCCGGCTATCGATTCGTTCAGTGCGTTCTCTTTTATCTATTTGAAATGGCCCCAAAGTGGATCTCACATAATGATTCTTTCTACCTGAACCTACAACGGCAAAAAAGATAATAAGACCAAAGTGGCCTCTAAAACCAATTTCATAAAAGTCATCCTCCAAATAGCAGTATTGATATGTTAAAGGAGAATTTCGGTATTTTTAAACCTGGGATCTATATCTCCAAAATCGCCATTTATACCGCAAAATAGGTCCAAAACGTTTCGGAATTGCTCCAGTAGATCGGCTCAGTCGGCAGTCGTGAGTTGTTTCGCGACAACAACAACTCAACTCTCGCAAGATTTCGGAGCGAGACTTCTCCTGAGTTGTTGGAGGAAGAGGACATGGAAACGTGACAAAGGTGGTATGAAAGCAAGAGGGTTGACTTGTTGCAGGAAGAGGATGGTGGAAGCGTGAGTCAGCGTTGGAGACATGTGTTGGAGTATAGAAAGCATAGTTTAGAGTATTTGTTTTTCCCAAAGATAAAAAACAACAATGGTTCGTTTTTGCGCATTTCCGAACTGTGCCAACAAAATGTTGAGGAAGACTTCGCACAGCTTTCATAGAATACCTTTGTCAGGTTTCTACCGTCCTCTTCCTGCAACAAATGAACCCTCTCGCTTTCATAGACTACCTTTGTCCACCGTCCATTTCAGAGTGAGACTTCTCCTTGAGCGAGACTAGGTGTTTTCTGGTTAAAAAAGGTCTATTTCTGTAGCAATCCTTTCAGTAATGTTGTCAGACACACGAATAACAATCTGAGCCTGTCAGTGGCAAAATCAAGCACTTTTAGTGGACGTACTTTGACCGCATGCACTTGCCCCTACAGATTACGTTGCAGCCATTGAGCCCGTTTCGCGACTGCCGACTGAGCCGATCTACCGGAGCAATTCCGAAACTTTTTGGACCTATTTTGCGGTATAAATGGCGATTTTGGAGATATAGAGCCCAGGTTTAAAAATACCGTAATTCTCCTTTAACCCTTATTTAACCACGCAGGTTGACTAGCAGCAAGTTAACATGGAACAAATCCTCATTTTAACAGGTTATTATTATATATATATTGATGTTTAACAAGTTGAGAAAAACTTTTTAATTACGTTTTAATGTTTTAATTACTAGGCAGAGTTGTCTATAAACAGGTAAGTAACCAGGTAACCAGGGATGTTAACTAACCAGGACTTTTAAGACAGAATACATTCTGATCACCTGCTTCTCATCTCATGGCGAAGGCAGCAATATGTTTGGATTAGCGCTGGTCCCTGGGCAAGAACAAGGCTGAACTTTTTGGTTTGGATGAAAAAAGTTTAGCAAGCCTCGGAGGAAGAGATTTAATAGAAAACTAAAGGAGGAACCAGAAGCCTTGCAGGTTTTTAAACTTTGAAGTGGACAGATTGATCAAAACAGACGGAGAGAAATGGAAAAAGAAATAGAAAACTATCAACCTGGCAACATCAAGATCACTCGCTGGATTTGAAACTTTACCAATAAAACCAGAGAGTTTTGAAGGTACCCTCTCCTCCTCTTTGTCTCTTTCCCTCTCTCTCCTGAAACCATCGCTGGTGAAGTCAGCTTCAGCCCCGATACATCCACTCCGATTGAGCCAAACACAATTACAGCTCTTATAAAAACCAGCGTGTCATCGCTCGCTCCTCTCCCATTGATCCAAATCAAATCAGGAGCCATCGAGAAACTTTCCATTCTCGTGCGACGACAGAAAAGATCCAGTTAGTGGAGCGACGGAGATGTAAAGACCAAACGGGAGAAATATCAAAAGTCAAAAAGTCAGACAGACGGTGATTGGCATTTTCCACGGGGCTACAAATCTGATTCGGAGACGAGCAGAGGTTTATGAGTATAACAACCATTACATCAGCCCCACCTCCCTCCCTCCCTCCCTCCATCACCTCCTCCTCTCTTCTCCCTGCCGGAGGAGCTTAGACCAGAAGAATCAGTGTGATCTCCCTAAAACCCCCTTTTTCTACGTTTGCTTTTACTTATCAGATTCCAGTTTTATTTTGCCTCCAGCTCCGACCTTGGTTTTAATTCATGTCTGGCGTTTTTATTGCGGTCCTTCTTCTTCTCAGCGTGGGCAGACATCAGATACTGTCACTAGTGATGACTCGATTCACGTATCCATTGTTTATTTGGACGAATGAGTTGAATCGGTTCTCCAACAGTCTTCAGTAATCTCTTATTGTATTAGTTTTAATCTTTTACCTTTCTTCACTTGTTATTTGATGTGAAGCTCATTGCATTTTAATGTACAAAATGTATGTATGCTGTATAAATAAAGTTTGATTTGATCTAGTAATCACTTAGTGGCATGACTGAACTGACCTACAGCCACACCACAACCATCTTCTTCAGTTGTTGTATGTTTAGACCTTCTTTGTCCCCACAACCTCCTGCTGGGAGATGTTTGACTTCTACTGTGAAGCCTCAGCAGTGCTGCAGTAAGTCACCGCTGCTTTCAGTGCACACGGTAGAAGGGAGGACTTCATCTTCCTCTTTTCATCATCATTGAAGTGAAAGAACTCAGAAACTCTCCCATCTCTCTTCGTCTATTTTGGGATCCAGTCCTCCACCTCCTACTCTCCTTTCTCTTTCAACTCAAACTTTGCTGAAAGTGCCTTAAATTTGCAACAGCAGAGAAACTCCCGATTCTCCAACTCTCTCTCTCTCTCTCTCTCTCTCTCCCTCTCTCTCTTCAACTTCATCCTCTACTCCATCTCTCATTCTGTCTCTTTCCATTGTAGTCCCTCTCCTTACATTTCTCTATTTCACTACTCTTTCTCCATCTGTCTCTTTCAATCTTTCTCTCTCTCTCTCTCTCTCTCTCTCTGTCTGTCAGCTACTGTAATGGATTTGTTTTACTGTACATCTTTTCTTTTTTAATAGCGTGGAGACTCCCCCGCCACTCCGTCTCCCTCCGTCTCCCTCCGTCTCCCTCCGTCTCCCTCCCATGTGAACTGAAGTTTCTGCTGCTCAGTCCTCAGAGGAAAAACCAGCTGCTCATCCGACAAGCTCAATCCCTCTGTGATGAATAGGAGCAGGAAAAAGAGATGTGGAGGGAGGAAGCGAAGAAAGATGGAGAGAAAAGAGGGGTGAGAAAGAAAATTATTAAGGAGGCACAGGGAGAGACAGAGGCAGATCAGACGAGGAGTGAGGAGGAGAGTCCGGGTCCGGCGCCTCGAGTGCCAATTTAGGATCACACCCGTAACGAACCCCCGCTGAGCCGCGAGAGGAGAGGAGGCACAGCACGAGATGAAAGGGAACGAGAGAGAGAAAGGGAACGAGATACAGCCTGAGTCTCATCCTGTTTGCGGCTCCTAGCTCCACCCCCCAACCAGCCTGAAACCTCCAACATTCAAACGATGTTGCGCCCTTTTCCGAGGAGGCGTGTCGTCATCGTGGCTGAATCTGAAGGATTGACGTCGTTTCCAAGCTGAAAAAAGAGCAATTGGAAGCTTTTTATCGCAGATTTTCCTGCCTTGTGACCCAACAACAACATGACGTGGACAAATTGGGACTTTATTATTGGTTCCCGGTGACAAAAGGTCATCCAATCAGTAAAGACCCCCGCCTGCTGGTGCACTGTCGGTACCAGAGGGTTTGAATGTTGCAGGTTTCAGACTTTTTAGGGGGGCGGAGCCACAAACAGGATGATACTAAACCAGATCCACCAAAGGAATTCACCCAGAGAGAAAAGAACACATCAACAAAGATGAATAGGAGAAGGAATGAGAAGAGAGAGAGAGATAAGAGAAATATAGATTAAACTTTAATGATCCCTGTTGTAAATATTAATAGGATACAGCAGAAGGAGAGGATGAAGAGGAAAAGAGGAAATATATATATATAAATAACATTTTTAAACAGGGAGGTCAGTTGAGAGAAAGTCCTCTTTTACAATGACGTAGACATGGAAAATAACTTTATACATATACAGAACTACAATAGTATTAAAGCACAAAAAGAATAAAAACAGGAGGTCGAATAAAATAAACAAAATAATAATTCAGAATAAAACAATAAATAACACTAGAAATCTATTTAAAACCATAACTATCCATCCATCCATATAAAGGGATTTTTTGAAACAAACAAACTAACTTCCTGCAAACTAAAAGCTAATTTCAATGGATGCGATGCAAGAAGGAAGAGAGGGAGAGAGAAACGGAGGAAGTGAATGAGACAACAGAACCCAGTTCAGCAGACAGAGAACTGACCAAGAGAGGAAGATAAGTGCAGTGGACGAGATGAAGAAGAGGAGGAACAGATTGTCCCATTATTAACTCAGTAGATCTGATGTATCCTGGTTTATTTCTCCCATCACCAGCACATCCCCCTCATCCCCCCAGGTAAAGTCGTCCCTGGTAGTTCAGTCTGTTATTTTGTGTAAATTTTAATTTTTTTTACAAGTTTGCAAGCTACATTTCCTCTAATCTATTTGAGATAATACTAGTCGCCTACTATCACTCAACATAGTGGATGCTGAAGAGAGGAAGAGTTCGCCAACGGGACAATCTCCCAAAAAACTTTGTGTATTCCTTTAATGCAGCATTTCAAAAAGCATCTTCAAACCCTCCCACACACACACAGACATGCAAACACACACCTACAGTACGGGTGAAGTGTGTTAGTGATAGATTTACTTTATTGATCCCCGGGGGCATAACAGTATCACAAGAAACAGAATGTACAAAATACACAGGCAAGGTACAAAATACACAACCCAAAGGCCTAAATACTAAAAAAACTATGGTACTAGGTGACATAGAACCAGGATGTACAGCGGATGGACGGCATGTTTACATGTATACAAGTAGGGAAGAGCAGCTTTTGAATGAATGGATGGTACATAGATACAGAGGTTAAGGAGTGGTAATGGGTGAACGAGTGTGAAAGGGAGGGGATGACTAATGCACAGAGACAGAAAAATAAAGGGACATAGCAACGGATGAATGGAAGGAGGGAGGAGGGAGAGAGATGCATTGAAACAGAAAGAATAACAGAGAATAAAACATTTACACAGCAAAGCTCACCTGGGCTTTGTTGTGTTACCCCGGCTCCATCGGCTCCATCGGGTCCACCGGCTCCATCGGGTCCACCGGGTCCACCGGCTCCATCGGGTCCACCGGCTCCATCCTCGCTGGAGGCTGCAGTGATACTGCTGTGAGTCACTCTGGATTAAACCATTTGGCTATAAAATCATCTGCTAAATGCCTGAAATGTCATGTAATGTAATGTCAGAGTACAACGAAGACGCACAGAGAAGAGGGATGGATGATTGGAAGAACGAAAGGGAGGAGGGAGGAGGGAGGAAGAGAAGAACAGACAAATATAACAAATTAAAGAACACAGAGGAAAGTTAAATAGGAAGAAGAATGGTAGAGACAGAGGAAGGAAAGAGGGAAAGAAAAACTCAATTAAGACTAGAAAGAAAATACACAAATGAATGAGGATGGATGGATGAGCAACAGATGAATGGATGTCTGGGATGGAAGGATGTAGAGAAGAAAGGATGAGAAAAAGAGAAACAACTTAAAGAACTCTTGGAAGAGAGAGAGAGGTTCAAAGGAGAGAGAGCTAGAGAGAAGAAACACAAAGAACTTGGAGAGACCGAGCAGGACAGCAGGTGGATCAGGGGCCACCAATCTTATCCAAGGGTCACTAAGCGCTACTAACCAACCACTGGAGTCTTTGCTTCCTGATTGGTAGATTCAGGTGTGCTGCTGCTTGGTTGGAACAAAAGTCTGCACCCACTGTGGCCCTTTCTGGGTAAGACTGGTGGCCCCTGAGGTAGATGGACGGAGAATCTAATACCCCCTTCAACCACCTGGGAATGACCCGGGTCAGGCGTTGGTGTGAATGGGTCCACAGGGTTATCAGACCCGGCTGACCTGGGAAGAACCCGGTGGGAACGGGTCGACATGGGTTACGCAATGGACGGGAACTTCACTGGTTAAGATCAGAGATGCACAACAAGGAGCGTTTCAACAACGAACCAATAGAACGAACAACAACGGACAACTGGAAAGATTCAGAGATCAGAGAGCTTCTGTCCATTCGTGGGGAAGAAGAAATAATAATCTGGAGTGTAAACATTTCAATGTGACGTATACCGATGTAAATATGGTGACACCGGTCTTGTGCGGTCTGGTCTGGATGGTCCAACGTGGGAATGACCCGTGGTTCAATAACCCATGTAAATCTGTTGTACTGCAAGTGGCTCTGGATGAAAGCGTCTCCTTAATGGCTGAAGTGTAACCTGATGGCAGATCGTACAATGGCAGAGTACAAAGAAAAGAGAGATGAATGGAAGGGTGAAAGGAGGGACAGGGAAAAGAGAGGACGTGATGAAGTCAGGAAAACAAACAAAACGGAGACATTCAGCAAAACCCTCTTGATGTTTTACCCCTTCCTCTCATTATTGCATCCTGAGTCCCTCTGGATGAAAGCCTCATGCCTCGTGTCTAATAGCAGTATCGCACGTTGGCGAATTTTCGTGTGAAAGTTTAAAGGACTTCATGTGACGTGACGTCCGTAAGCTGCAGTCCTTCGACCTGAAACTCTTCTGCTGTGCAGGAGAAAGTTTTGTATTTCACTCTTAGGTCTTGATTTGTCACTTCCTTTCCCGCCAGCGACCACACCGACACCTGCAATTAATTTGGGCCAATAGGGGGCAGATCTACGGACGGGCCGATCTGCTCTGCTGCAGCCCCAGTTTGTCATTTAGTCTGATAAGACAGGTTTATTTTTTATCTTGCCTCATGCAGCTTCAACTGAAACATGACCTGTTAACATTCCTCTCTGAAACAATCAGGACTACTGCATAACAAACTGCCTTCAGGAACCGATCATCCCTCAGTCACACTTCATCGATCATATGTATTGCTCTCCAGTGAGTTCATTCATCCACTCTGTTACTGCTGCAGCGTTGCATTGTATTAGACATGGCTTCACTAAAACCAACTGTTGCTAGCTCTCTGCGATAAAAACAACAAATCAGTGAGTCAAACTTGCTCTGAAAATTAATAATAATAATCAATAACCTCGATTGATCGGTTTCATGAAGAAGTGTGATTGCAGCTCAACCAGAACTGCTGCTCTTAGCTGCAATTTTGGTGCTTCTCTGTTTCTCACTTGACTTTGACATGGCCGATAGTGTCTGATGTGTTCCAACTTCCAGCTTATAATACCCATAAAACTTCAAAACACTCTTTTAGTGTTATGGCTGTAGAACACACACACATCAGTGAAAAGCTTAACCACTCCTTAACGTCACTAAAGCCTGGCGAGGAAAATAACACTAAAATATAAAAACTAAATAAGTCTTTAACAAAGTTCAGACATCCGTTATCTGTCTGTCCATTAAGACTTAATCTAAGACGTGACTTACTATAATTAAGTTAACGGCGTGGTATTTTGCCGATAGTGACATCTTCTAGATGACCTGTTAAATATCAAAGAGCCTCGACGTGAGATGCTGAATGTCAAACGATGCCTCTCCAAATTAGTTAGTGCACAGCAAGAACCGGAGGAGAAGAAGACCACGGAGAGCCTGGTTCTGGTGGCAAAGTGGATCATCTGACTAATGTAATATTAATATGTTCTTATTAAGGCAGGTCTGATCTGAGTTCATGACAAAAGTTCAAAAGATCTACACTGTGCACCCGCTGCTCTCCAAACCTTTTCCTCCCAGCAGGGGTGTTGGGTTCATGAAGGTGATAGATGTTTTGGTATTAAAGCTGCCGGAAGCTGATCTTTCTGTGCCAATATTCAGCAGCTTTCAATTTGACCAATCTCATGCAAAAACATTACAAGTATTCAGTGTTTCCCCCAGAGTTGTATTCTCATCAGGGTGGAAAAGCCTCTGAAACAGAATTTAGAGCTTCACGGGACACTAAAAGTCACTGAAACCAGACCATGAAACTGTTCCAGGGTCAGCAGCTCTGAGGCAGGGATGACCCCCCACCTATTCACTGGTAGAGAAACTCTGGGATACATTACTGACATTAGATGAAGAATTCAAACCAGATAAAAGAAAGAAATGCAATTGCAGGTTTGAGGGCTTGTTTTTATGTCGCTGGATGTGGATGACATCACTGGCTGATATCTGACAATATCGGTGTAATCCTATTGGTCTTGTTCAACCCGTCACCTCCCCGTTCTCTTCCAGCAGCGTTGGTGAACTACTGACTTCACTACTCTGCACCATTGCCCCTTTCAAACTCCCACCACATACAGTATCCTTCAGTTCAGTCGAAACATACAGTAATGTAATACCTGTGAACAGACTTTTCACCTCCATGATTCAAACGTCCTTATTTTCTGACTAGTGAGCATCTTAGGGATTGAGGAGAGAATTCCAGTTTTCCATTTCACACCAGCGAAAAATTCCTATTTTCGATTTCACGCCGCCTGGGGTCATGAAAGTTATACCACACATAAAAGGACCATACAACCTTTTACTTCCACACATAAATTGAAAACAACTGAAACTGAAGCTATGAGGTTTGCACGTGTCAGCGGAGAAATGCTCAGTCCAGTATTAGCTGCATATAACAGGAGCCTAACAGGAGCCTCTGTAGAGCAATGCGATGATGCCATGGTCCAGAGTACCACGGGAAGTCCTGAATAAACCTCTGCAAGTGGAAACATGGTAGGCTACTGACGCCAAATGCACTTTCTAAAGTTAGTGAGTTAATGAGAATACGACAGCCTCCCTTCATGCATTCATCCTGCATCTATACAGCATCAGTTCTGTGTACAGCGGCAGCCATTGCAGACGTCACTGTTCATGTAACTATCGTGTATTCTTCTTGAGGACGGCACAAAAGTGCAGCATTACTTCAGCAAACAGTAACAATGGATACATCAATATGATATATATTTGTTAGCCTACATCCAAGGGCACTGTTGCTTGCAATGTCAGCAATCAAAGAATTTCCTCTTTACTTTACTGTCTTTACTTTTGCTCGTTTTAAGTTTCTCTGGACGGGAGCGATCGCTAAATGTTCACTGTATCGCGCGCCCACAGCCCCTGGTGTATCCTCTGGTGACGGCCAGACAGAAGGAGAGTTGGCAGATCACAGTGGTTTCTCACTTGGTTGATTCAGAGTGTTACTGCACTCTCTTTTAATTTGGTCGAGACCAATTTAGAAACGTCCAGAACGCTGAACGGGTTCCTTCGCTGACAGCATATAAAGGATTCAATTGTTTGGTGTTGCAGCCCCGAAGTCAAAATGATTAAATTGAGATTTTCTGTGAGCAATCTACAGAAAATACTCCAAAATGACAACATGATGACATTTTCCATGGTCGAGTTCCTGCTACGACATGAAGCGTCATCTGTGGGAAAGACAAGTATGTGTTTCCTTCAAAATCAAGTCCAATCAACTGAAATCAACTGACTCCAGTCCAGTTGTACAGACTCTCAAGGGCATTTAAAGGAGTCTGGACTGGATGCAATTGACCTAATTAACTCAAAGTATGAGCGTAACAACACCACAGTTGAACAACAGCAACAGTAAAAAAGTAAAAAGTAAACTTGGGCTCTTTATCGTCACTTGGTGTTCTTGTCTTGGTTCAGTTTCTATCTCAGCTCATCCTGCTCAGTGAAGCTGACCCCATCCCACCTACAGCATCGGTACGTTCACTTCCTCCAGTAGGTGAATCTCTCCGTCCATTTGTGTGGCTCGTTTGAAATCAAGTGAGAGGATTCATGACACACACAGATCAGAATCAACCCTCCAATTACACTGCACACATCTCGCCACATCGCTGTCAGCGTGGCATCAATGTGTCGTTCTAACTGTTCTACAGAACGCTTTTATTCTGAAAGGGGAAATGCATCTGGACCATATTCATCAATATAGCTTTGGCATTTTTTCACCTTTTGTAATTGAACCCCATAGCATAAGTGGATTGCCCTTTTATGTTTTTTAGTCAGTACACCGAAAACAACCAATATCAGCTTTATTTCTCATTATTTCTATGCACTATATGAGGATGCATGTGTGCGTCGGCCTTGGAGAATTGAACCTGTGACATTTTTTGAGCTGGGATGCTTCTGTCAGACGCGTGGCAACATGAATGCATCATGATGTCACGGTGGAGCAGCTTTCATTGATTTCAGAGGAAGGATTTCCTGGAGAGCCGAAGGCTGTATGGAGTTTATACCACTGAGAGTTTCTGCCAACATGCATGACTGTCAGATCAAAGGGAGAAAAAGAAGGGAGGAGAGGAAAGAACAAGAGAGGGATACAGGAAAATAGGGAGGGGAGGGATGGAGGGATGGAGGGATGGAGGGAGGAATAGTTGGGTACTGTCGGGCAATGACCAGGAGAAAATGGGTGGTGGAAGTAAAAACTCCAGTTCATTAATTCCTGTTATTGGATGATCGGTCCCTCTCTGTGGCAAACACACACACACACACACACACACACACACACACACATTAAAAGTCAACAGCACAGCATGAGTTAAAACAAGACAAAGAACATAAAAGAAAAAAACACGGAGAGAAAAGAAGAAGCAAAGGGTGAAAATCAGAGAAGTGCTGTTATTAAGTTGGACTCCTGCAAACACACACACACACACACACACACACACACACACACACATTTATTTGTGAAATTAATTCTTCAACCTCAACGTGGCGCCAGGTGGTTCAGGCTTCACTGCATCAGAGGTTTTCAGTCGAAGAGACGATGAATCTACTGAGACAACAAACGATGGATCTGTTTAAAGTGTAGTTGGTGACGTCAGTCCTCCTCCAGCGTTCCTTTATATTTATGACACCAGAGTGGATGCAGATATTGTAGAACTCAATTACAGGCCAATATCTGGTTATTAGGGAGAGAAACTCAGAGATCAAAGCTCCAATTAAGGATCTGCTAACCTCCAGTAGACAGAAACCAACATGGTGGTGAAGGTGATGAGGGTGGAGGAAGAAGACAGAAATGGACAAAACAGAGGTTCATAGCAGCATGCATGGGGAAAGAAAGAAAGAAAGAAAGAAAGAAAGAAAGAAAGAATGAATGAATAACAGGAAGAAATGAGGAAAAAGGAAAAATGACAGTCTGTTAGCAGGAAAGACTGAAGCGAGAGAGGAGTAGAGTGAGAAACTGTGAATGTGTGTGTGTGTGTGTGTGTGTGTGTGTGTGTGTATGTATTGTACGTGTGTGTGTGTGTGTGTGTCATGCCTGTTGCCAGCGGGCAATTGAATTCAGTCTGACAGCCACAGGAGAGTAGGCTGAGTAATGCGTCACTAGAGAGTGTGTGTGTGTGTGTGTGTGAGATTTAGTAGAAAGTGAAAATTAAATTTGTTTCATGTTCTATTGTCTTTCATACGGGGCTGAGAGCTCTCTAGCAGCTAATTTATGGAGTATGAAACACTGGAGGAGGATGTGGGCCAGGCTGGATGTGAGACAGATTGGATGTGAGACATGCTGGATGTGAGACAGATTGGATGTGAGGCATGCTGGATGTGAGACAGATTGGATGTGAGACAGGCTGGATGTGAGACAGATTGGATGTGAGACATGCTGGATGTGAGACAGATTGGATGTGAGACAGGCTGGATGTGAGACAGATTGGATGTGAGGCATGCTGGATGTGAAACAGGACAGGCTGGATGTGAAACAGGACAGGCTGGATGTGAGACAGGCTGGATGTGAGACAGGCTGGAAGTGATGTACTACCTGATCTTCCTGGATTTGTTCTACACCAACTGCAGTGTGTGTGTGTGTGTGTGTGTGTGTGTGTGTGTGTGTGTGTGTGTGCTCCCCATGGTTCACAATGCTGAAATGATATAAATCCAAATATATATTTCCCAAAATGAGAAATGAGATCCACCTGTCAGAAACACAAACAACATCATACTTCCTGTTCCAGAAGGTAAATGGAAGCTTTTGTTTACAATTCAGAGTCTTTGAGGTTTTTCCTTCTTGGATGTAGAACATTATGGAGTGTGTGTGTGTGTGTGTGTGTGTGTGTGTGTGTGTCAGATTGTCCAGCAGTAGAAGAGCCACCTGTCAAAGTGAATTAAAGTCACACCTCACCTCTCACACTTCAACTCCTCCTCTCCTTTCCCCCTTTACTCGCCTCTCTCTCCTCCTCCTCTTCTCTTTCTATCTGCTTGCCTCACTGAAATATAGGTGTATCATGTCACGTGATCATTCTAGGGACACACGGATATGTGTTATATGTATTGTCAGGGCTCTGACCTTTGACCTTTGCACTATTTACTCAGTTGCTTATAATGTTGGTGATCCAGGAATTGAAGCTTATTCTGTTTCACTCATTCTGGATTTCATTACTGCAATGCTAAGAGGTTTTAACTCGACGTCAGTCTGCTGTTGTACAGTCCATTACTCTCCATATGTAATATATCACATAAATAACCACTCCAACTTTTTTTTTTTCTCTCCTTCTTTTCCTTTGGGACAGCTGGACCGGAGTGTTTACTGAAATGACACATGTCATTAGGTGGGTTACTAGGCAACAGCAGAGATGAGGCTAATCACCATGACAGGGGGAGAGAGAGAGAGAGAGGGAGAGAGAGTCGGGGGGTGAATAAGCACAATAAGCCCAGATTGACAGGCAGGCTGATGCCATTTGGGTGTCAAATGGAATATAATGAGGACTGGTTGTGGTTCTGCTGGAGCGTAGCAGACCTCTCTGAACTGTTCTGCTGTTCTCTTCTATTCTTTCATCAAAACCTTCCTGTCCATAGATCTGGTTTGGTTTGTTAGTTTCACCGTACCTCTGATTTGAGAAGTGATTTACAAATAAAACACGGTACTTTCTTTTAGAGAAGGGGAATGGAGAGTTAGATCTTTCTATCTATCTATCTATCTATCTATCTATCTATCTATCTATCTATCTATCTATCTATCGTCTATCTATCGTCTATCTCCTTTCTGAATCGACCATGTTCTGAATGTCTGATTGACTTTAACAACTTCAAACAAGAAGAACAACCGGCCTGCAGGTAGATATCGAGGGAGGTTTACACTTAGACAGTCACAGAAATTGAACAGGCAGTCAGGTGAAGCTTAATGTTCTTTTCATTCACAAAATCGTCCAAGCACTCCCAATAGGTGATGCAAAGAGCAAAAGGTGCAGTGGAGCGATGTGACGCTTTATTGATATTTAGATCACACTTAGATCACATGACAACTGTATTGTACTTGTGATACCTAAAGGGATCCATCTTGCCAATGACAAATCATCATCACCATCAAATCATCACCCTATTTAGAATTAGCTTAAAGTCATGATGTCTACATGCTTAGTTGTATTCCTGTTTTTAACTTATCGTCTATCTATAGGAGATTTTATAATTTTCTATCTGGGTATGTCAGGGTTAATTTTGGTGGGCAGCAGAATGAATGACGTGCTTAATCAATCAGCTCAATGAGTATATCAGAGTGATCGATCCCACATATAACACCACTGTCTAAAACATCCAATCCAACCCCGAGCAATCAGACTTCAGCAGGCCAATGGGCTCGCAGAGAAAGGAGGAGACCAGTGGTGGGTGGTGGAGGAGTGTTTCCTACGTCCCGCCCTTCCCCACAGGGTCTGTTGCAGTATAGAGATGATGGTGTTCAATGATAAAGTCAGTCCCTCTAGTCTGGGGTTTCTGGCTGGACACAGTTAGTTGGTTGGTAAGTTGGTTTCTCTAAAGCTCGTCTCGTGCATGCCCAGGCAATCTATTTAAAGATATGGTCCTTGTGTAAGGTGATTTTTGGGAAACCTTTCCCTGAAGTTAATGTCTAACTGGAATCCTATCTATTTTTTCCACATGGTCTTAAATTCTTAGCACTCCCAAACCCACCGACCCTGTCCAATAATTGCAGGGTTATAAAAACATTATAACCCTGCATATCTGTATGCCTACTACACTTTTCAGACAAGCACAAAATTAACATCTGACAGAAGACAGAGAAACAAATGAATGATGAATCTAAATCAAAAATGGATGTGTTAATCTGTAACTCAAACGGTAGGGTAGGGTCAAATTTAACCCTGAGGATTTTGATGTATGGACTCTGGGAGATTAACGGGTATGTAAAGTTGAGTGTCATCAGCGTAGCAATGGATATGAATGAATTCATGAATAATGTCACTGAGTGGGTGGTAGCATGTAAATAGAGAATAGTAGTGGGCCCAGGACAGAGCCTTGTGGCACACCAAAGTCCACATTGCAACACTCTGAGGCCATATTGTTGTGAAAGATGCAGTGTGTCTTTAAATTGTAAGTTGGCTGGCTACAACTCATTCAAGTATTTTGGAGAGAAACGACAGATTTGAGGTTTGGTTTGGTTTTTTGAGTAATGGATTAGGGTTAGGAGGAGGGCACAGTGCCAGGGGAGAGCGACTGATTGATCATTATGAGAACTGAGGGTCCTATGATTGGGAAGAGTTTTTTAAATAGCAGGCAGAAGGTCGAGGATGCAGGTCATGGGCTTAGACAGAACTAACATGGAGAGAGAGTCCTGCTGTTTGTCATCCATTATCTCTAAATTATAAATGATCCACTTTGTAAATTAGGTGTTTTGAGAAGGACGTATGTTGCCCATTGAAAAGTATGATTGTGAGAATGATTGTGTTGCCAATCATATTGCAAGAGCGGGTTTCACTTTTATTTTCTTTTTTCAAACGGTGAATGTCTCATCTCTTCAATCACGTCCTTTCTACCTGCAATCAGAGGCAGCAATCAGCTGTCTCTGAGTTTAGCTCAAACAAAAATGACTGAGAATTCAGTTTGGTTTGAAAGAGTGATGAGGCAAAGGAGGCAGAAGACATTGAAATTCAGAGAGAGAACAATTTACTAACCTGCTTAGGCAGCATATCATGTCTTTGAAACTGGCATGGAGAGAGAGATCAACAGCAGTGATACCCACTCTTAGAAAATGATTGACGGCACAACATTAAAACACTTGATAGTGCTTTCTTTCTTTTGTTTCCATCTTTGGTCCAAAGCCCCAGAGGCAGTTAGAGAAGCTTAGCAGGGGGATCCGGGAGCTTCATCCTCCCCGGGAGAAGAATTTTAAAATTTCAACAGCAAAATGCATCACTGTGACACATGCCCAGAGATAACGTTGTGTTTAACACCCACATCCTGACCTAGAGTCAGTTCTGCCAGAGTTTCCCCAGCCAGACTCTCCACCATCCGTTCTGTTGCTGCTCTACAAACGTATAATTGAACCCATCTTACTCCGCCGCTCCGCCGGCTTCAGTACCATGTTAACAACCTCCAACAGGAACAAACTCATCCGTAATACACACACTGCCTCTAAAACGACCCCCCCGCCCCCCCCGCCCCCCCCCCCCCCCCGACCCCCAGACCTCAACAACAAAGCCATCATACACAAAGTCCTTACCATAACACATATAAAATACATAACCCTGACCCCACCCTCAACCCATTCTTCACTCGACTCCCAACCCGGTTCAATCCGGTCGCTCTCAACAAAGTTCCCTTTTGAAAGACGGATATATATATATATATATATAGATGTATAGATGTATAGATGTGAAGCATGTAGTGTGTTTTTACTTCGTTGGAGGACAATAAAGAATCTATCAATAAAAAGGAGAAAATAGTAAAATATATAGATGTTTGAATTGAAAACTCCTTTTTATTTTGAAACGTATGGAAGCAAAGTCTCAAATTTAAAATAACATAGACGCTTCATGTGGAGGGAAATAGATGATTATGTATTTATTGATCAGCAGCCAAGACAATAGAGTGGAAACGAGGATGAACCTGAACATCTGACAGGAAGCTAACGTTGAGCTCACCACCACACCGCTGCCTCTTCTCTGCTGATGTAACACTGTTGTGGTGAATCAGTCAACCATTTTTCTCTCCAGAGTAAATACTGTTTTGAAAATGAACTCTTTAAATGTTCCCATCCTCCATTTTCTCTCTCTCTCTGCATTGTTACAATCCTCCCCCTCGCCCTCAACCACCCACTCCTTCTTTCTTCCCTTATCCTCTCCTTCATCTCTCTCAATACCGTCACCCTTGCCCTCTTCTTCAATATCTTTCTCATTCTTCAACTATTCCTTCTCTCTTGTTAAGGCTCCCGCTCCGTATCTCTCCCTCCCTTTCCATATTAAATGACACCCTCTTTTCTTCTCTCTCTCTCTCTCTCTTTTAACCTTTGCCCCTTCCTTCCCTCCTCAGCAGAGTAAGTAAATAATGCAGAAATGCTGTTTGGTTAAATTGAGCCTGCCACCCATAAACAACCGTCACTTAGCCAGGCAGCCTCAAAAGACGGCTTGTGTGTGTGTGTGTGTGTGTGTGTGTGTGTGTGTGTGCACTACCCAGTAGTAACTACCCATGGTAAATATGGTGGGTAGTACATAAATACATACACATGCATGCATGCACACACACACACACACACGCACACACACACCTACACACACACACACACACACACACACACACACACACACACACACAGAGAGAAGGTCAGTTTATTATATGGCCTTAGAGATGAAAGCCATCCATCCTGTTGTTGACAGGGCTTTTAGCTAAGACTGATACCGCCAACATCTTTCAGCGACGACTGCTGGCGCCTGCAACACTTCCAGCAATATTTCACTGCCTCGTGCACGTCGGGGGGGGGCACGACTTCAATAATGATGGTCAATCATAAATTTGGGCTGCTGGAGTCACCAACTATCACTCAAGGTAAAAAATCTAAACAAAAAACCCAATCAAATAAAAGCAAACATATCCATAATCCATATAAACGGTACTTCCAGCACCAGTGAATACAGTCTGTGTATAGTGATGTGTACAGTCCATAGTCTTTACACTGTGTCCTTGCATTGCGAGGTCTTGTCCTTGTACTCCTGTTTCACTGAGCAGTGAAGTAATGCTGATGCTGACCACACTTGACAGTATTGATCATTACGCGGCTTCGTTGAATACTGCGTTCTGATTGGCCCATGAACTCATTCTGAGGTCTGTTGTTTCTGAATAACAGACCGCCGCTTCACATCTGATCACATCACTCTGCATTTAAGACGTCTGGTCCATTTAGTTGATGTCGAATCAAATTAACTGGTGCCACCTTGAGGCAAAAGGACATTAGTCCTTGGTTGTGGCAGATACAACTGGGCTAACCAATCAGAAACATGGACGATTTCTACAATTCATTTTACAATTACTTATTTATTTATTTGGAGAGCGTGAAACCAGACTATTGAGTCTGATTCTGACCAGATTTGGCATTTATTATTGATTATGTTCACCTGCAGCCACTCATCTGATAATAACCCTGATTTTGGGTCTCATAACTTTATTAAGTTCCTGACATGTACACTGGAATATGTACTGTGAACAATTCAGTTTTCATGCAATACTGCAAATCGTAGCAGGCCAGAGGTTAGAGAGGGAGCCCAGCCTCAACAGCTACCGCCAAAGTGCCCTTAAGCAAGGCACTCCCTGATTGGTCCAGTGGAGCAGGATGTTGAACAGAGTGAACAGGACATTGTATTCTCACGTAGCGCTCCCTGGATGAATAAAGGTTGAATTGTTTCTGCGTATCAAATTACTGTAATCCCTTTACCAGAATTCTCTCACTCCCGATGGAAACTCTCCTGCTCTGCCAGTGGGAAGAGACTCAACACCGAATCCTGTGTTGACAGAACTACAGAGATCACTCAGCCTTCTGTTAATCCCGCTGACGTGATCAGACATACTTCCCCCTCACCTAGGAGTTGGACCAGCTGCATCAACACTTCAGTTTCAGGCATGGAGGCATCAGAAATAGTTTCTAGCGTTCAGTCCAGGAGAGGGAGGCGGAGCGGCGTTGATTAGATATTAATATATTATGATTATGTCTTATTATATATGACACAAAAAGCTGTAAAAGGCTGTGATGGGACTGGATCTGTTCAATCTGGTGCCAAAACAATTTTACTGTGATAAAATGTAATTATCTATTTCATTTGTGCTTTTCAAAACAATCATCTTTATAGACGATACAATAGAAATTAATGAAGAGGATTATTAATAAAACAGTACAAAGAAGACCTCAGGCTGTGCTTGGGCTCATCAGCCAGGTGCCAGTCCAACATGTGCCTTAAAGGGGAACTAAGTACGTTTTTTATTGACAATATCATGAAATCTATCCGCAGGGGGCTGGTGGGGTTATTGATCGAAGATTGCCCAGTTAACTTCGATAGTTGGCTAGAAGACTGAGATGAAACCAGGGGGGCGAACTAATGATAGATAATGATGATAGATAATGATAGATAATGATGATAGATAATGATAGATAATGATGATAGATAATGATAGATAATGATGTAGATAATGATAGATAATAACGATAGATAATGATA
>JAXDDX010000177.1:157500-187500 GCA_034670405.1 Hoplostethus atlanticus
CGATATTAGTGATTGTTTCCCATGGTGATGACCGACTGGAGGAAACGGTTTACCCACCTTTTTATCTACCGTGTTATCACAGGTTCATTTACGTCTTTATTTAGTTAAACCGTGTAATCTTTAATTAGATAAAGTTTTATTTAAGACACGCGTGCACTAGTATAGAGAGAAAAACACAAAACAATTGGATCCAGATCTGCATTTCGGCTTGAGCCCTGAGATTTTGGATGTATTTGTGTGAATTAGTTGTTTTTGTCTGTGCGTCTCTTTCAGGCTACTGGACTAAATGTTCATAAACGGTCTGAATTGTGTTTTGAGACGCGCTCGGTCTGGCCACGAACATTTTATTTCCGTGGACGGCAACTAATTGATGTTCCCATCTCTCTCTGTTGTCCATAGATTCCTGATGCGCAATCCGTGCGTAAAAAAAAGGAGGAGGACAGGACCCGAGGGACCTTTTGGGCTGAAGACAAACGCAGCAGCGGTAGAGAGGACGAGTCTTTTCCCCGCCATCAAGAGGAATTGAAGGAATGAACCCGAGTGGAGATGAATGAAGGAGAGAAAACCCCTTAAAAATGAAAGGACACTGAGAGCTCGTTTCTAGATTAGTGGAATCAGAAACCCTCTCTAGTCTAAACCACTTCCCAAACCTTTTCATATCAAGGATCCTAAAATAGATCCGGATTAGACTGTGAGAAGATTTTTGTTCTTAGATATGACTTAGTGTATGAGTGCCTGTACTGTATCTGGGGAGGTGAGAGTGCATGTAAACCTCTGATCGAACCAGTCTCCTTGTGTTAACATCTAGTAACAGAAACTGAAACTACTAATCTTAATTTTACTGGGGGACCCACTGGACCTCTTCCAGTGACCTGATGGTCCCTGGGCCGCGGTTTGGGAACCACTGCTGTGAACAGTGATGTGTCTGCTGGTTTATCCACCTTTTAATTTGCTGAGTAGTGTTTAGTCATGGTATACATTATAGTAAGTAGTGTCACAGTGATAGTTGGGGTCTTTTAAAGGAAGGAAAAGTCAAATCAATGTTTTCATGAAATCAGTGGATGTCTGTCTTGCGATGAGCACCGACTGGTTCTGTTAGTTCCACCACCTTATCCTCTACCGCGACGTCACTGCTCCTGTCTCCAGACATGGAGAACGTGTCCGTCCGCGCCGGTGCGCTGCCGCTGTGCAACGACTCGGTGGACTCGGGGAACCGCACAGACCTGAACTGCACTCCCCCGTATGAGTTCCACTTCTACGCAGACCTCTACGTGGTGTTACCGGTCATCTACTCGGTCATCTGCGCCGTGGGACTCACGGGCAACACGGCCGTCATCTACGTCATCCTCAAAGCGCCCAAGATGAAGACGGTCACCAACATGTTCATCCTGAACTTGGCCATAGCCGACGATTTGTTCACCTTGGTCTTGCCTATCAACATCGCCGAACATCTGCTGCACTACTGGCCTTTTGGCGAGGTTCTCTGTAAAATCATCCTCAGTATCGACCACTACAACATCTTTTCCAGCATCTACTTCCTCACGGTTATGAGCGTTGACCGTTATTTGGTCGTCCTGGCAACAGTGCGGTCCAAGCGCATGCCCTACCGCACCTACCGAGCTGCCAAAATCGTCTCGCTGTGTGTCTGGGTCCTCGTTATCCTCATCGTCATGCCTTTCACCGTTTTCGCCGGCGTCTACATCAGCCCGGACGACACAGAGAGGAAGAGCTGCGTGCTCAGCTTCCCCAGCCCCGAGAGTCTGTGGTTCAAAGCGAGCCGGATCTACACGCTCATCCTGGGCTTCGCTATCCCGGTCTCCACCATCTGCATCTTATACACCATGATGCTGTACAAGCTGAGGAACATGCGGCTCAACAGCAACGCCAAGGCGCTGGATAAGGCCAAGAAGAAAGTCACCATCATGGTGTTCATCGTCCTGGCCGTCTGCCTGTTCTGCTGGACGCCCTTCCACCTCAGCACCATCGTGGCGCTGACGACAGACCTGAGGACCACGCCGCTGCTCATCGGGATCTCCTACTTCATAACGAGTCTGAGCTACGCCAACTCCTGCCTCAACCCGTTCCTCTATGCCTTCCTGGACGACAGCTTCAGGAAAGCCTTCAAGAAGATGCTGGAATGTAGACCGGCCTGAATGTACGATTGGCTTGTGAACCGGTCGCAGAAAAGGCCTACAGAGACTTAGCAAGGACAGACGTGGCAAAGTGGGATGCTCTTCACAGTGTAGTAGATTTGGATTGACTTCAACTTTGGGTGCAAATCGGAAATGTTTTATCTATGTGATGCAGATCTGATTGTTTGTTGTGTTCAAGCTGCACTCGAGGGGTAACTGTGTGAAAAATGTAAACTTCAACACCCAGAAATCCTGTAATGTGACGTCAGTGAACCGGTCTGTGATGCTTCAGTAAAAGGAAACCAAAGGGACGAGAGAGGAGGAGAGTCTCTGTATGGAGCCTCACTGATGTTCAGTTGTGATCAGTCAAGTCACCAGACACCAGAATTTAATTTAGGCAAATAAGGCGAATCCACTTCATCTCAATCAGAGAGACTTTCTTCTCTGCTGCTGCTCTACTTGGTCGTTTAGGCTGATAAAACAGGAGGATTTTTACATAAAAGTCTCGCCTGGTGCAGCTTAAAGGCTTTAAAATGAGGAAAATGTAATGCGACACAAATGGGCAATATTGGCTGCAGCAGGGATGGTAATTGGCAGATAGGATCAAATTATTATTGTTATCATACTGGGCTATAAAGACTCAGAGAAACAGCTGTTCATAATTGTCATCAGAAATGCTCACCATCATCTTCTCTAAACTTTGGCGCTTTGTCACAGAAACAACAACAAGGGGAAAAACACGTGGAATCTTTTGGAAGCTTAGAAGACTATTAAATTCTCAGATCTGTTTCATGATGGTGGGAAAACAATCCAACATGAGGCAGTGTGTCGAGATGGGTTGAACCACACGGTCCTGGCTTGGACTCCATTCAAACTCTGTGGACTGGGAGCGTTTCCCAGGATGCCTTGCAGAGAAAACACCTGCTGTACAATACAGGTTAATACAGTGGCTGTCACGGACATTCAACATCATGAGAATATCCAGGGTTGGACGATAACAGATAGCATGTAATGGGATTACAGTAATATGATTACAAAATGGCGACTGCAATCCATTACAGCTACTGAAAAATACCCATGAAAATAATTGGTGATAACCTGTTGGATTACTTAGGAACATGCTTGAAGGAAAAACATTTCACATGCCTTGAAATGATGGTGAAAGCTGAGAGATGTAAGTGAATGTAATGACATTGTGATTCTGAGTTTGTGTAACCTGGTGGATTCCAGTTCTCACCAGGTAATAGGGTAATAGATTACATTTGAGTCTAATTCCAAAATGAGATATCCACCATTTGAAAACATGGTACGTTTTGAAAGATAGTTAAAGATAGACAAAATGATCACAGCCTTTCAGACGGGATCCTCTGTATTTTAGAGATATTGAATGATGAACTTCCGGTAAGGATTGTGTTTTTTTTCCCAGGATGGATATGAAGCACTTGTACCCCTGGGAACAGTACTGTAGGTCTAACGGGACAGGAGGGCTATATAATGTACTGTGTCTCTCTTTTTATTGTGAGCTTTTGTCGCCCCCTACTGTTGACAGGGTGGTAGTGGGGGAGAATACAGCCAGAGCCATTGGCAGAGTTTGGCCAAAGAGAAGAAGTTTGTAGTTCTGTTTCTAGTGCACGACTGCATGTGACAAGATATAAAAACTCACCAGTGTCTAATTTCACCGTCCATTTAACGGATATTTATGAATAGCATCTTTTATGTCGACCTGTAACTCCACCCCCAGCAGGCCAAGGAGACTCAACGTTGTGCAGACCTGGTGTACATCCCCATCTAGAGGCCTCCTCTCCATGATGCATCCATCCTGCCTTAGACAGTTCTTTTTAAATGTTATCCAGTATAACCAGTAAATCATGACCCACAGCTCTCAGCCAGATGGTTCCTTACAACCTCTGGTAGCTGAACCAATTCCTCTTCTGGATGAAGCAGTTTAGCAAGCATGCAGTTAAAAGCAGAACTTGTGCAATGGCTCCACCTGTATGGCTCTGGCCTCGTCTGAGATGTCTTAGTGTAAATACTTTACTGCCAATTACCTGTACAGAGGAATGTAAAGTCTTATCGATGTATAGTAAAATATTGAAAGTCATGAATGAGGTTGTGTCATTTCAATGTATGAAAACATACCGCAGTCACTGTGTGAGGTCACGACTGACATGTTGTCTCTTATGGAGGTGTTTCACTTCATCACATTCATTGGAGCTGCAGGTTACACATGCAGCCTGCAATCAAGGATCATGTGTCACTTTTTCAGTCTGTACTTCAGAAAGCTCTAAGCTCCAAAAAAACATTTTTTCCACTGGCACACGTGTATTTTTTTACTTTAAGTACAATAAATGTGCAGGAATTTACAGACTTCCAGACTTTTAGAGTATGTACTGACTCACGTTGTACACAAGGACCACAGGACCACGGGCCGTCTTACCATTAGGCAACAGTAGACGACTGCCTTAGGCCCCGGCAGCCAGGGGCCCCACAAAATACAAGAATATCAAGTGCTATACTTATTTTTCATCAGGTTAAAAGAAATGTACTTATTGAAAAACAGCCCTCCTCTTGTTCAAAAGAAGAAATTCAAATTCAGTCTTGAGTCATGCCCCCCCCCCCCACTTAGTCAGGCTACAGTGGACTATTCCACTTGACTTCTAGTGCTCTATTGCCACTTGACTTTAAGCTCATTTTCATTTTTAAGCTCAGTAAAAACATGAAGCAAAGCTACACAAGTGATGCAGACAAACAAAAAAAAGAGGAAAATAAAAACTCTGCTGACAACTTTTTTTCACCAAAGAATCAGCTGCTGCTGGTGTTTGTTGCTAGCAATATTACCACTGCCTCCAAGCTCAACCAGCTCTAGTAGCTCTAGCCTGACATGTAGACTATGTATGAAGATAATGTATAGAGAGAATGGATTGAAAAGAGTGAAGGTTGGGATCCAGGGGGCCCCATGCTTGCATTTGCCTCGGGCTCCAGAATGACTAAGTCCGCCCATGAACAGGACGTCACATGTGGGGCAAAGGGACGTCCAGGACGTCCAGTTTTACCACACATCATTTACAGTGTGTATCATCGGTGGTTTGGTATCAGCTGACAGCTGATATTCTCCCATGTGCAGAATATCTCTCATGACCCCGTCAGCTTCAGAGCAGCAGGATGAATTAGCGGTCAGAGAGATGGTCTGGTCACCAAAAGGTCAGAAGTTCGATTTCAGCAGCAGCCGGTGTGTTCACTGACCCCCCTTCCAAAGTGCCCTTGAGTCAGATGAGTGCTTTAAACAGCTCCTATCAAACTGCACTGGAATGTGAAATGTAAAATATAAAGGTATAAAAGGGAGAGGCTTTTAATTACGGTGATGTTTTGCAGTGGGCGGGGCTTGCCTTTCTGGGCATCCCTACAGAGCTGCAGCATCGGGTTCTGAAGGTATTTTATTTTAATTTTATTTATTTTACCAGGCAAGTCATTAAGAACAGATATTATTTTTAAATGGCGCCTGGCAAGTGACAAGAGCCACTTGAGGGGAAAGGGGGGAGGGGCTAAAATAGATAACCTTCCCATTCATGATTCTTCGTCAACATGTTTCAGCGTGTAAATGTGTAAGGCTGTGGCAGCCGTCAGTCCATCTGATTTCAGCTCGTTTGTTCCTTCTGAAACACTACACAACCCACAAGCTTCCCATCAGTCGGAGCGGATGCTGTTACCATAGAAACGCTCCAAAGTTGCGTGTGGTTGCATCGTGATTGGCCGCTCCACCGTAGTTTTACTGTCGGACATGACGTCTGTTTTTTGAGGAGAAGAAAATCATTACAAATCAATCATCATTATTATATTATTATAATATTTAATAATAACTGTTTGATTTTGATGATGTCACTCGCAATGCTGTATGGGATGAGTAGTTTTTCACACAGCACCCGTACTCAACCACGATCATCACCACGATTCAAAACTCATGACATCGTGATAGTAAAGCTCACAACTGATGAGCGCTCCCCTTAGAGCAGTAATCATCTGTCGTTTTTAAATAGTGAACATCAAGTAGCATTCCCCCCAAGTTTTGGAATGAAACAATTCTTATTAACGGTGCACAAGGGATGAAAAAGTCCAAGGGAAGAGGCTGGAATCCACTCAACACTATCAACCTGTACAGAGACACAGGGTCATAGAAAGAAATGCTTTTATATTTGCTGAATGAATAAATATGAACTAATACAATCAATATGTGGTTTATTGGTGTGAATGCAGCATTATTAGAGATGAGGTCAAACTATCTATCTATCTATCTATCTATCTATCTATCTATCTATCTATCTATCTATCCTTCCTCTTTGTTTCAAACCATCTCTGCTCTTCCTCTTCTTCCCTCCTTGTCTTCTTCTATCCCTTAATTCCCTCCCTCCTTTCTTTCTTTCTTTCTTTCTTTCTTTCCTCTCCTTTCCCCTTCTCTCCATCAGTGTTGTGTAAACAGGCTGACTGTTTCCACTTTAAACAGTGTAGGTTAGTTGGTTAAAGGAGAGAGAGACCAGACGGATGCTTCGCTGCTCAAAATGTCTTCAGGATTTGATGTTTTATTCAGTCACAAATAAGTTTAGAAACAAATTTAAAAAAATAAATGTGGGGGAGAAAACTTCATTGGTTCCAATGAAACCATTTGTAGTTTTCATCTGGCGGTCTGTCTCTCACCCCCCCATCTCACATGTTCATTCTTTCCCATACCCACGTACGTATGTGCAGATGTGTTTGAGTGTGTATGCATGTGTGTGTGTGTGTGTGTGTGTGTGTGTGTGTGTGAGAGAGAGAGAGAGAGAGAGTGAGTAAGTGTGAGCACACATATGAGAATGATGGAAAAGCTCCCCCAAGTGGTCATTTTGGGTACATAACCTCCTTCAGGCCCACAAGCTGATGCGCAAAATGCTCTTTTCAGTGTTTGACTGTGATTACACATTATGGCCAATAGGGAGCAGCGTTGGTCCATGTAGAGTCTCCCATCTGTGCCTCCTTTCTGTGTGTGTGTGTGTGTGTGTGTGTGTGTGTGTGTGTGTCACCTCTGGTAGGTCAAGTCACTCTGTCATGTTGTCTGAGTGTTTCCACTGGAAACATGGACTTGACAGGTTGAAGCAAGTAAAAATAGCAACAAACCTACTGTACAAAGTGTGTGTGTGTGTGTGTGTGTGTGTGTGTGTGTGTGTACAACCTTATCTTTCTTAGAACAAGTGTACAAATCTGACAGTGGCTTTTCATTTGTTTCAGTAATTACACTGAAATTACCTGTTCAGTGTTCAGAAGATACCTGACAGAGAGAGAGAGAGTAGGAGGAGACAGAGAGAGAACTAGGAGAGAGAAGTAGGAGGAGACAGAGAGAGAACTAGGAGAGAGAAGTAGGAGGAGATAGAGAGAGAGAACTAAGAGGACACAGAGAACTAGGAGGGGACAGAGAGAACTAGGAGGAGACAGAGAGAACTAGGAGGAGACAGAGAGAACTAGGAGGAGACAGAGAGAGAACTAGGAGGAGACAGAGAGAACTAGGAGGGGACAGAGAGAGAACTAGGAGGAGACAGAGAGAGAAGAAGGAGGAGACAGAGAGAACTAGGAGGGGACAGAGAGAACTAGGAGGAGACAGAGAGAACTAGGAGGGGACAGAGAGAGAACTAGGAGGAGACAGAGAGAACTAGGAGGGGACAGAGAGAACTAGGAGGGGACAGAGAGAACTAGGAGGAGACAGAGAGAACTAGGAGGGGACAGAGAGAGAACTAGGAGGAGACAGAGAGAACTAGGAGGGGACAGAGAGAACTAGGAGGAGACAGAGAGAACTAGGAGGGGACAGAGAGAGAACTAGGAGGAGACAGAGAGAGAACTAGGAGGAGACAGAGAGAACTAGGAGGGGACAGAGAGAGAACTAGGAGGAGACAGAGAGAGAAGTAGGAGGAGACAGAGAGAGAGAGAAGTAGGAGGAGACAGAAAGAGAACTAGGAGAGAGAAGTAGGAGGAGACAGAGAGAGAACTAGGAGGAGACATAGAGAACTAGGAGGAGACAGAGAGAGCAGTAGGAGGAGACAGAGAGAAAGAGTAGGAGGAGACAGAGAGAGAAGTAGGAGGAGACAGAGAGAGAAATAGGAGGAGACAGAAAGAGAAGTAGGAGGAGACAGATAACTAGGAGGAGACAGAGAGAGAACTAGGAGGAGACAGAGAGAACTAGGAGGGGACAGAGAGAACTAGGAGGAGACAGAGAGAGAACTAGGAGGAGACAGAGAGAACTAGGAGGAGACAGAGAGAGAACTAGGAGGAGACAGAGAGAACTAGGAGGGGACAGAGAGAGAACTAGGAGGAGACAGAGAGAGAACTAGGAGGAGACAGAGAGAACTAGGAGGAGACAGAGAGAACTAGGAGGGGACAGAGAGAGAACTAGGAGGAGACAGAGAGAGAACTAGGAGGAGACAGAGAACTAGGAGGCGACAGAGAGAACTAGGACGTCATCAGGTTCTCAAAACAAAACAAAGACTGACTGAAGCTCAGTGGAGTGTTGAGTGTTGAGTGTTGAGTGTTCACTATGTGGACGTTCAGTAACCGGTGATCTGGTCAGTGATCAGTTTGTGTCAAAGCGTAAAGGTAAAATTTCTCAAATGCAATGACTGTAGATGGCAGTCTGTGGCCATGGATGACTGTATGTGTGTGTGTGTGTGTGTGTGTGTGTGTGTGTGTGTGTGTGTGTGTGTCTCGTCCAGATTATATCACCATGTTCCCTGTTGGCTGTTCTCTCTCTTCTTTGAAAGCTACAGCTGTGCATGAGACTCAACACTTCCGTGAATCTCTCTCTCAGATGTATGCAGACTCATGAAAACATGCAAATAGCACACACACACACACACACACACACACACACACACGCACACTGATCTGACCTGTCAATCTCTCTACGTTCTCAGTTATCGGGAATCAATGTAGCATTGACTAGAAGAAACAGAATGTACAAAATACACAGGCCTAAATAGTAAATACTACTGTAAGGTTTAGAAGTTAAGTTAATTCATATATTTGAGTTAATTTACTAAAAATATATTTACAATATTTACACAGTTATTATTTACATATTTACATGTTTAAATATTTACATCAGCATCTTTAAAACAGTTAAAATGATCTCCTGAATCTACCTCTGTGGTTTTCCCTCACATTGACCTCAGTCTGAGTCCTTCTAGCTTCTGATTGGTCAGTTCAGCCACATGTGAGTTAGAGACAAGGAAGTGTTGTTGTTGTTGTGAGACTGATGTAAAGAACAGTAAAGTGCTGCTTAAGAAAGTTATCCGTCTCCATCCTGCTGTTGCTTCTCCTTAAGTGTGATCTAACCACCACATATCGAACCCTCACGTTACACTACTAATACTACTAATACTACTAATACTAGATGACAAAGATGACAATTTCTTTTCTTGTTTTTGTTCTTTTTATGTTTTATCTCTTTCCATGCTCTTTTCCAGCTGCCCAGTACAACCACACTGAGCAGTCCTACCGTCCTCATTCACCTTCCAACCCACGGCCTCGCTCGCTTCCTCACACCCTTCTTCCTTTCTCGCTCTTTTCCTTCCTCTCTCTCCTCGACACCTCCGTCCCCCGGGGCCACAGCAGATCTCTGCAGCTGTAAAAGGTCTGATAATGGCGTGGCGGCAGGACGGCCGGTCGCGCGGCGAGGCAAGGCGACGCCGCGTCAATACCGATGACACACTTTCACTTGTTATTTGACAGTATCTCCTCTTTTCCTGATCACTCTCTATTGATCTATTTTGAGGCCGTGGTCTCAGGACATGTCAGCCATGTCCTCTGAGAGCTTAATGATTTTCCTTCACGCTGCAGAACACAAGCAGAATATCGTGTTTTCAGTCTAACAGAAGAAAAAAAAACAGCCATGGGAAGAAGCGAGTGGCTCAAAAGATAATGGAGCAGTTCAGCCTGCTCCTCTTCCTCCTTCCTCCTCCTCCGGGACATCCTCCTCATCCTCTCCCTCTCTATCTGAGTTTATTTTACAGACTCTATGGCTATGTTCTCCTTTCTCTTCCTCCCTATGGCCTCCTCTACCTCCCATTTCCATCATCTCCTCCAAACCTCTCTTCTACACAGTCTACACCCACAGGGATGTAAAGGGGATTGAAGGGAAGAGGAATTAGATTTGGATGTGTAAACTGGGGCTGTGCTGTCAGGAGTAGATTAATCCAAATAAATCACATCCGGATACATATTAGTTTCCTTCATTTTCATCCTTTATCCTTCCCATCCTCTTACTTTCCCTCCATAGTTACTCCCGGTCTCCCAGGACCGTTCAGACGTCACCTATAGCAGGTCTCTGTAACCAACCAGATATAACAACACAAGACTACACTGCATGAATACTGAGCAGCCATGGATGGATAGAAGGATTTAGAAAGGGATGGATGGATGGATGGATGGATGGATGGGTGAGAGAAGGAGGAATGGATGGATAGATATATAGAGTCACTGATAGACTGACTGATTAATAGACAGGTGATGGATGGATAGACTCTCACACACACACGCACACACACACACGTGCAAACACACACACACACACACACACAAATCGATCCTGATGTAAACAGCAGAGCCAAAAAGAAAGATCCAGCCTCAGATCTTCTGACGTTGTGATGTATCGTCAATATGTGATGAAATGTTACAATAAATAAATAATATCATTTTTTTGTGTAACTGCTCTACCTCCACCTCTCTCTACCTCTACCTCTCTCTACCTCTACCTCTACCTCTCTCTACCTCTCTCTACCTCTACCTCTCTACCTCTACCTCTACCTCTCTCCACCTCTCTCTACCTCTACCTCTCTCTACCTCTCTCTACCTCCACCTCTCTCTACCTCTACCTCTCTCTACCTCTCTCTACCTCTCTCTACCTCTACCTCTCTACCTCTACCTCTACCTCTCTCTACCTCTCTCTACCTCTACCTCTCTACCTCTACCTCTACCTCTCTCCTACCTCTCTCTACCTCTACCTCTCTACCTCTACCTCTCTCTACCTCCACCTCTCTCTACCTCTCTACCTCTACCTCTCTACCTCTCTCTACCTCTCTCTACTCTACCTCTACCTCTCTCTACCTCTACCTCTCTACCTCTACCTCTACCTCTCTCTACCTCTCCTCTACCTCTACCTCTCTACCTCTACCTCTACCTCTCTCTACTCTCTCTACCTCTACCTCTCTCTACCTCTCTCTACCTCTACCTCTACCTCTCTACCTCTCTCTACCTCTACCTCTCTACCTCTACCTCTACCTCACTCTACCTCTCTCTACCTCTACCTCTCTACCTCTACCTCTACCTCTCTCTACCTCTACCTCTCTACACCTCTCTCTACCTCTACCTCTCTCTCTACCTCTACCTCTCTCTATCTCTACCTCTACCTCTACCTCTCTCTCTACCTCTCTCTCCCTCTACCTCTCTCTACCTCTACCTCTCTACCTCTACCTCTCTCTACCTCTACCTCTCTCTAACTCTACCTCTCTACCACTACCTCTCTCTACCCCTACCTCTCTCTACCTCTACCTCTCTACCTCTACCTCTACCTCTCTCTACCTCTCTCTACCTCTACCTCTCTACTTCTCTCTACCTCTACCTCTCTCTCTACCTCTCTCTACCTCTACCTCTCTCTACCTCTCTCTACCTCTCTCTACCTCTACCTCTCTCTATCTCTACCTCTACCTCTCTCCCTCTCTCTACCTCTACCTCTCTCTAACTCTACCTCTCTACCTCTACCTCTCTCTATCTCTCCCTCTACCTCTCTCTACCTCTACCTCTCTCTACCTCTACCTCTCTAACTCTACCTCTCTCTATCTCTACCTCTACCGCTCTCTCTCTACCTCTACCTCTCTCCCTCTACCTCTCTCTACCTCTACCTCTCTCTATCTCTACCTCTACCTCTCTCCCTCTACCTCTCTCTACCTCTACCTCTCTCTCTACCTCTCTCTACCGCTCTCCCTCTACCTCTCTCTACCTCTACCTCTCTACCTCTACCTCTCTCTCTATCTCTACCTCTACCTCTCTCTACCCCTACCTCTCTCTACCTCTACCTCTCTCTACCTCTCTACCTCTACCTCTCTCTCTACCTCTACCTCTCTCTACCTCCCTCGTCTACTCCTTTTCCAGGTAGTGAGTTCAAGTCAAGTTGAGTTGAGTTAATGGTTGTCAACAAACCAGGGGTGGTGGATCTCCCCACGGTGAGGAGGAGGTCCACTTCAGACAGACAGGACAGAGAAGTGGTGAGACGGGTGGAGAGGCAGACAGGCAGAGGAAGACCATGTAGTGGTGGGAGTAAGAGGTGTGACTGATGATGGACGAGGACAGGCATGATGAAGAGTGAATCAAGTCAAGTATATAAAAACATACACAGGCACGATGATGATGACTGAAGATAAATGAACAATGAACAATGATTACGTTGATTACAAATTATTAGTATTGAATCTAGATTAATTTAATTCTACCATTTTATCTGAATATGTGGTGATTGATTGTTGATTGATATGTAATGCTGGGACTGTGTAGATGTAAGGTTTCCCTGTGTGATGGTATGATGATTTAATAAATAGGGTATAGTACTCAGGCTGAATCTGCTACCTTTTATAGAAGAAAGTACTGCATTTATTATGTTTTATATAAGAAAGTACTTCATTTATTACCTTTTTATAGAAGAAAGTACTTCATTTATTACCTTTTATAGAAGAAAGTACTTCATTTATTATCTTTTATGGAAGAAAGTACTTCATTTATTATCTTTTATGGAAAAAAGTACTTCATTTATTACCTTTTATGTAAGAAAGTACTTCATTTATTACCTTTTTATAGAAGAAAGTACTTCATTTATTACTTTTTATAGAAGAAAGTACTTCATTTATTATCTTTTATGGAAGAACGTACTTCATTTATTACCCTTTATGGAAGAAAGTACTTCATTTATTACCTTTTTATAGAAAGAAAGTACTTCATTTATTACCTTTTATGGAAGAAAGTACTTCATTTATTACCTTTTATAGAAGAAAGTACTGCATTTATTAGGTTTTATGTAAGAAAGTACTTCATTTATTATCTTTTATAGAAGAAAGTACTTCATTTATTATCTTTTATGGAAGAACGTACTTCATTTATTACCCTTTATGGAAGAAAGTACTTCATTTATTACCTTTTTATAGAAAGAAAGTACTTCATTTATTACCTTTTATGGAAGAAAGTACTTCATTTATTATCTTTTATAGAAGAAAGTACTTCATTTATTACCCTTTTTATAGAAGAAAGTACTTCATTTATTATCTTTTATAGAAGAAAGTACTTCATTTATTACCTTTTTATAGAAGAAAGTACTTCATTTATTACCTTTTATGGAAGAAAGTACTTCATTTATTACCCTTTATGTAAGAAAGTACTTCATTTATTACCCTTTATGGAAGAAAGTACTTAATTCATTACCCTTTATAGAAGAAAGTACTTCATTTATTACCTTTTATAGAAGAAGGTACTTTGTTTATTACCCTTTATAGAAGAAGGTACTTCGTTTATTACCCTTTATAGAAGAAAGTACTTCATTTATTACACATGTACTCAGTGAAGTGGTTTCTGACTGGCTGTCCTGTCATGAACACCAGCTTGGTGAAGCTCATGGCAGCAGGTTTTGTTGAGGTTGAGTCCCAGATGTTTTCATTTCATTCTGTAGTTTTGTGGTTTACCATCTCTCTGGTCCATCTGTTGCAGTTTGTTGCGTTGTTTTCATGATTTCCAAGACTGCTCGCCACATTCGTGTCTGATGCACCTTCCATTTGAAACCTCACATTTAAAATGCTGTCTCTAATTGGCTTCCAACTTAACGACTCTCCTGTGTAGCTGCCTTTGTAATTCCAATATCGTCACTTCATAGTTAGTCTTTTCTTAAAATGGTGTTCGCCCCCTGTAGGTAGACTCACTAGACTAGTATGTGGCATTTCCTAACGAGTGTGATTTCACGCTAACACCCAGATGTGCTATTGAGAGCTCTTCACTGCATCACCACATAACTACCTTAGAAAGCATAACAGCAGCTGTTAACGTTCAAACAACGGAAGCAAATCTTAATTGGATTATCAGCAGGTCCCTGATCAGTTATCGTAAAAGAGTAAAAGATGCTGTCAGGAAAAGAGAGAAACGTGACTAACCATCGATTATTTTCAGGTTGTGTCCCTCGATCACATCACATGTTAGCGTCTTGATTCTCCAGTTTCTAGGGAGAAACGAGGGAACCGTGAACGTGAGAAAGAGAAATGTTGAGTAGTGTTGAGTGTTATGCACATCTGTAGCTTTGGAAGAAAACATCCATACACGTCCAAAAGGTCCATAAAGCTGCCGGTTGGCCATTAGATCAGCCATCGACCGGCTCGCTTCACTGATTTATCGATTTAATTTGTCACAATGCAAGAAAAATCACGTGGAGCGACATTTGGAATACTTACCACCATACCACCACTGTCATGAATCAACCTCACCGAGCATCACGTGACTCTGAAACGCTCCTTTGAAACCAATACGACATGCTCTGACATGATGGACACTGCAGCTTTCCGTTGAAACCAATACCGTCAACATTTATTGGAACAATATTTGGATGATGTGACAATAAAACTCTCCATTGAAACTCTAATGGGTCGAAAGGCTTCGACACCATGCCTCCCCCCCTATCTCTCCTCCCTCCCAGGCCTCTCTGATCTGTGCTTTCCAATAAAGCAGCGATCCCATAATACTAATCACATTAACAACTTATGAACGCGTGGCTCTGTAACCAAATAATACAGCTATATCCGATTAGCAATGTTTACAGAAATTGGTGGACGGGACATCAAGAGGTTCAACAGATGGAAACCTCTCGTTTTCCTTTACCACTGAAGCTTAGCGTCAGTTGAACCAGGAAGAATACCTGGCTCATCTTCTTCTTGCTCCTCCAGGTATTCTGACAGGTATTCAATCAGCCCATTAAGCCAGGACACGCCCTCCTCTCTCTGAGGGAACCAATGACAAACCGCCACATCCCTATATACAGATACCTGCCCCATACGTGTCTCGGTCATTTCAGGCTGTGTCGCCGCTGCGCCCCCCCACCACATCCCCACCACCTCCCCACCACCTCCCCACCACCACCAGTGCCAGGCTCCAGTTGGTCGTCAGTGGATCCATTATGCCCAATGGAAGAGCAGTCTACTGGGGGGGGGGGTCCGGCTCATTCAAGACTCACAGGGTTCCCCTTTAACCCATGAACATTGAGTTCAACTGGAGCCACTGCCAATGTTCACCTGATTCATTATCCATTAAAGCTTGCTAGAGGCTGACAGGCTGGTAGAGGCTGGTAGAGGCTGACAGGCTGGTAGAGGCTGGTAGAGGCTGGTAGAGGCTGACAGGCTGGTAGAGGCTTACAGGCTGGTAGAGGCTGGTAGAGGTTGGTAAAGGCTGACAGGCTGGTAGAGGCTGGTAGAGGCTGACAGGCTGGTAGAGGCTTACAGGCTGGTAGAGGCTGACAGGCTGGTAGAGGCTAGTAGAGGCTGACAGGCTAATAGAGGCTGGCAGGCTGGTAGAGGCTGGTAGAGGCTGACAGGCTAGTAGAGGTTGGTAGAGGCTGGTAGAGGTTGGTAGAGGCTGACAGGTTGGTAGAGGCTGGTAGAGGTTGGTAGAGGCTGACAGGTTGGTAGAGGCTGGTAGAGGTTGGTAGAAGCTGGTAGAGGTTGGTAGAGGCTGACAGGTTGGTAGAGGCTGGTAGAGGTTGGTAGAGGCTGACAGGTTGGTAGAGGCTGGTAGAGGTTGGTAGAAGCTGGTAGAGGTTGGTAGAGGCTGGTAGAGGCTGATGGGCTGCTTGTGGTGGTCTGGTTGGTTTACGGTGAGGGGCGCCCCCTGGAGGAGGGAAGGGGTTTCAGTGTTTTGCTAAAGAAAACCTCCACAGGATCGAACCTGTGACATTCTGGCTGTGTGTCTCTTACCTTCAGGCCACCTTGATGAAAAACAGTTTATTAATCTTTCAAGATAAAAGCCTTCGATCCACGAGGCGGTGACTGTCAGAATGTGACTCTTCTTCTGGTGTCTCTGACGTTCTGCTGCTCCATCCTGATCTTTATGTAATCGTCAATTAACTTGTATTGAAGTGATGGAAGATAATTGCATTGTCTTCCATGAGGCTGCAGAGAGGCTCTTATTATTGAATTAGAGCTTTGTATGAGTGAATGTGGCTCTCTGCCCGATGCTGCTCTGCCATGTACTGAAATCAATACACACACACACACACACACACACACACACACACACACACACAGCACATTTTCTCTGATATTTTCTCTTTTCCATGTACACACAAAAAAAAAAAAATGTTTTTGTTGATTTGTGACCCATAAAGAAAATGTTATTGCTCTGCCAGTGTGTGTACAGTGTGTTTGGATTACTATCACTGCTTATGGGAGTATCTTCTGTTATATTAAATATCAATATTTCCATTGTCCCTCTCATGGACGTTTCTGATGAAAGAAAACCATGTAATAGAAAGTTATTAAAAGGGCAAGAGCATCAGAGAGGTTATTTACTTAAATGGTGGAGTGGATCCTTTTGATCATGCCCATGCTTCGCTGAAGGCCAAAGATCTTTGTTTCATAGTATTTCAGTCTGTAGTTCTGTCCTTACCTGTCCACACACAGACAGAGAAACAAACCTCACGGCCATCCTGGAAGAAAAGTTCAAAACAGTTGAGAGTGAACAGCCACAGAAGAAGAGAGATGAGAGTGAGGACAAAACATCCTTCATGTTCATGTTCTTGTGGCTCGGCTCGGCGGCGTCTTGACCGTCACCAACATCAGTTATTACATTTTGAGACTGTAAGTGTTATAAAAGGTAATAATCCTAACTCATTTTAAGAGAACATAACTCAACGCTACTTTAAATGACTTGTTCACACTTCGATTCTCACAGATTCACCTGGGTTATATTTACACCACCAGGTTTAAAAATACTTTAATATCAGATCTGAAATCACCGTTGGAGTCAGATGTCTTTACCACCACAGATCACTTCCTCTCATTCACGTGCTTTAGAATCGACAGTAAACACCAAATGTCTTTGAATGCGCTTGTTGTCACTGCGATTTAGAGAGAGAGAGAGAGAGACAGGCAGCAGAGAGAGAGACAGGCAGCACAGAGAGAGACAGGTAGCAGAGAGAGAGACAGGCAGCACAGAGAGAGACAGGCGGCAGAGAGAGAGATAGGCAGCAGAGAGAGAGAGAGACAGGCAGCACAGAGAGAGACAGGCGGCAGAGAGAGAGACAGGCAGCACAGAGAGAGAGACAGGCAGCACAGAGAGAGAAAGGTAGCAGAGAGAGAGACAGGCGGCAGAGAAAGAGACAGGTAGCAGAGAGAGAGAGAGAGAGAGAGAGGCAGCACAGAGAGAGAAAGGTAGCAGAGAGAGAGACAGGCGGCAGAGAGAGAGATAGGCAGCAGAGAGAGAGAGAGACAGGCAGCACAGAGAGAGAAAGGTAGCAGAGAGAGAGACAGGCGGCAGAGAGAGAGACAGGCAGCACAGAGAGAGAAAGGTAGCAGAGAGAGAGACAGGCGGCAGAGAAAGAGACAGGCAGCAGAGAGAGAGAGAGAGAGAGAGAGGCCTCCACTCAAATCAAGAGAGACAGAGGGATGATGGGTGAGGAGACAATGGGAGGGTGAGACAGAGGGTGAGGGAGAGACAGGTAGTCATAGAATAGCCACACAGAGACACACACACACACACACACACGCTATTACCAGGTGTGGACAGGGTGGTGAGGTGTGATATTGGTTGGTGGAGAGTTATGTGGTGAACCCTAACCCTAACCCAACAACAGACAACAGATGACAACAGACAACAGACAACAACAGATAACAGATGACAACAGACAACAACAGACAACACACAACAACAAACAACAACAGACAACAACAAACAACAACAAACAACAACAAACAACAACAGACAACAACAGATAACAGACGGCAACAGATAACAGATGACAACAGACAACACACAACAACAGATAACAGATAACAGACGACAACAGACAACAGATAACAGACGACAACAGACAACAACAGACAACAACAGACAACAGATAACAGACAACAACAGACAACAGACAACAAACAACAACAAACAACAACAGACAACAACAGATAACAGACGACAACAGACAACAACAGATACCAACAGACAACAGACAACAACAGATAACAGACGACAACAGACGGCAACAGACAACAACAGATAACAGACGGTAACAGACAACAACAGACAACAACATATAACAGATAACAGACAACAACAGACCACAACAGATAACAGACAACAACATATAACAGATAACAGACGACAACAGACAACAACAGACAACAACATATAACAGATAACAGACAACAACAGATGGCAACCGACGACAACAGACAACAACAGACAACAACATATAACAGATAACAGACAACAACAGACCACAACAGATAACAGACAACAACAGACAACAACAGACCACATCCAGCTGAACACAGATAGTAACGTTACTGAAACCATGGTGAGACGGAGGGAAGGTCCGCCGGCTGCCAGGACCGGGTCGCTTTGAGCTGTGAGGTCAATACAGCGTCCTGTTGGACCGCTGACTCTCCTCTCCTGCCTCGGTGGTTCCTCAGTGGTTCCTCAGTGGTTCCTCGGTGGTTCCTCGGTGGTTCCTCGGTGGTTCCTCGCTGGTTCCTCGGTGGTTCTTCGCTGGTTCCTCGGTGGTTCCTTGGTGGTTCCTCGGTGGTTCCCTGTATGAGAAGAGATAAATGTGAAATAGAAATTGGGAAAGAGAGAAGAAGAGAGTCAACAAATACTAACTAAATCTTTGTCACGGCATCCGAACGTAACGATGCCTTGAACGGGAAGCAGACCTGTGGTGGTTTTCTAGACGCACTCCAAACGCCACTTGTTGCAACTTTGAATAATTTATTTCTACAAAAAAGGGTTACAAACGTTGACAAAAAGGGTTCCATAATTTCCATTAAACTCAAAAGATATCGAACAAACAACTAAAAGGTTATAGTGCACAGCGACAAAGTGGTCAAAATAGGCATTAAACCACAGCCTCCACCCGTCCGACACTACCAGACTGAACCACCAGCAGCCATGACTAGGGGAGTATATGGTAGCTATTCAGTCACCTGACTAAACAATTACGTTTCTCTGTAATAGACAATCAAAGGTAATCATATCAAATTATATTGAAAATTCCACACGTTAACTCTAACACACATATATACAATAATTCATAGGCTACACGATTACATTTATTTTAAACTAAAAAAATGGCTATAACACTCTTTGAAGGAAATATTTACCGAACGTCGTCAGCGGCACCAAGCTGAAACTCCTCCTAGAGCTGACCGCTGACTCAGGGCCAGATTCAAACCCTGATCAATAACAACAAATCACCACTGTGTCATTATTGGAATGCTGGGGCTGTGTGAACATGTGTGTGTGTGTGTGTGTGTGTGTGTGTGTGTGTGGACTGGCAGGTGGCAGCCAGTAAAAATAGCAACACACCGTCTGTCAGGACCAGTCAGTCTCTCTGCTGCTGTTCTGTAAGAATAAAACACCACAGAAGAAGAGTCTGGTCTTGGTGAGACTAACTGATCAATATGAAGGACACGTTGTATTATTGGGAAAATGGAAACGTTTAATCACCAATCATCATCACAGTTATTGATTGTAAATTATTGGTTGAACACCGATGCTACTTTCTCTCTCTCTCTCTAACGCACACATGGCTGAGCGATGGGTCACATGATGTGTGTGTGTGTGTGTGTGTGTGTCGTGTCTGATTCTTCACGGTGATCAAAAAATATCAAGATCACTTCTTCTGATATGACGTGAACATAGCAGGAGAGTCAGACGGGTAGAAAAACAAGAAAGAGGAGAGAAATGAGGAGGAGTGAGGGATCAGTGAAGACCAGGAGGGGGGAGGAGGAGAGATGGGGAGGATGATGAGAGAGAAGAGAGGGGGCAGCGTTGAAGGAGGAGGAGGAGGACAATAAGAGAGAGGAGGAGAGAGAACAGAGGAGAGGTAATGACCACAGGAGGAAACAAAGACATCTGAGGAAGAGGAAGATGAAAGACTTCGCCACCAGAGGAGATCATGCAAAGACCGACAGCCACAGTCATGAAGTAACGGATCTACTAGATTTAACAGTTTCATATGTTTTAGAGGAAATTGTGCATGTAGTAAAATGAAAATAGTCCAAAAGAATCACTGGGTTTGAAGTTAAAGGAGAATTCCGGGATTTTCCGGGAAGACTTTGCGCAGCTTTCATAGAATACCTTTGCCAGGTTTCCACCGTCCTCTTCCTGCAACAAGTGAACCCTCTCGCTTTCATAGACTACCTTTGTCCACCGTCCATTTCAGAGCGGGACTTCTCCTTGAGCTAGACTTTAGTTTTCTGGTTAAAAAAAGGTCTATTTCTGTAGCGATCCTTTCAGTAATGTTGTCAGACACACGAATAACAATCTGAGCCCGTCAGTGGCAAAATCAAGCACTTTTAGTGGACGTACTTTGACCGCCTGCCTATGCCCCTACAGATTACATTGCAGCCATTGAGCCTGTTTCGCGACTGCCGACTGAGCCGATCTACCGGAGCAATTCCAAAACTTTTTGGACCTAATTTGCGGTATAATAGGCAATTTTGTGGATATAGAGGCCAGGTTTAAAAATCCCGGAATTCTCCTTTAACCAATCAAAGCTCAGCTCTTTAGGGAGGAGTCGCTCCCTGAGGTCCGACTCAGTGAGTTATAAAGTCACATCAAAAAGATTCAGGCTCCGTCCGTCCACTGTGAGACAAATAATATAGAAATGGAGAGAATTCAACTCTGCTAGAAGTGGACGTCCTCCACTCAACGTTCCTCTTCTGCATCATCATGAGACATATTGAGATCGTTTCATCATCGCTGGCTCGATTCCCACCAAACCAAATGCCTGTCGACCTTGTGTATGTACCATTTTGCGTTCACAGCGACAGTACTGAATGAGTTTTGCCCTTGGATCCATTCAGAAAGGGAGAGCAGGCAGACAGTCTGACTGCGTTGAGTTGAATTAATGGGTTTTTGGGTCTTTGGGTACTTAGAAAAGCGCTATATAAGTCCAATGTATTATTATTATTATTATTATTATTAATGGAGAGAACTGCAGGTTAGTCATGGCTGGTGTTGCTGTCTGTCTGAAATAGAGTCTGAGGAAGTAACAGATGGTGAGTTGATCCAAATACTTAACACCAAGGATTCGCTCTCCCTCTGTGTATGTATTAACACACACACACACACACACACACACGTCCGCCGCATTGCAAGAATCCAAAGGAACATACAGACCACATGTTGTAGAATTCAGAGGACCTGGTTGAAACCTTTGCTCACATACACAGAGAAACATACATGACCACACACACACACACACACACACATTCACATGCAACAGTGTGTGGCCTGCGGCTGTACTCCCACAGCACGACAGCGACAGTGTGTGTGTGTGTGTTTGCACATTTACTCATGTGAATCTTTGATCTGGAAGAGTGATGACCTTGACCACACACAGATGGGAGCCTGTACTCGCATGGCATTACAATTACTGTGTGTGTGTGTGTGTGTGTGTGTGTGTGTGTGTGTGTGAGAGAGAGCCAGAGAGAGACAGTGTAGGATATTGGATATTTTGGTGCAACAGCATGCTTGTTCTCGTGTGTCTGCATGCTTTTGTATGAATGAGTGTTTATGTGTTGTGTGTGTGTGTGGTGCACGTGTGCGTGTGCGTGTAACAGTAGGCAGTAAGACGGTGAGCAGTAAGACAGGAGCAGGAGGCAGACAGACAGGTTAACAGACAGGTAAAAACACACAATGGGCGAGCAGACAGGTTATCAGACTTTATCTACGTTGAGAAAATGATTCCAGTGGAGAAGAGGTATCACTCTGACAGATCAGGTCCAAACTAATGAAATTAACTACTGCCAGTATCAGAGGCCAGCAGCAGTGTGTGTGTGTGTGTGTGTGTGTGTGTGCTCATAATGTAAGTAACACAGTAAATGAAAAAATGTTCTGCTTCAGTCAGAGAGGTCATGAATGCCACTGAACTCGACACGATTCAGTGAAACTCAACCAAATGCACACAGGTAATATTCCCTTTACAATCCACAACAATAGAGTTTATTAATAGATCAATATCTGTTTCTTCTGTATCCCACGACATGGACGTTCTTTACAAAGTGAGCTTAGACTTGAAGAACCTTGTCTCACTTTTTGAATCTTTGATGAATGTTTCCATTAGCCTGTTTCCTGTTTTGTATTTATGATGATGATTTTATTTGACGCCTTGTTCAATGTTGTCTTCTGGAAACTTCTATGTATTTGACGTGCCCTGCTGCCTATCCTGGCCAGGTCACGCTTGAAAAACACATTTTTAAATAAAGGTTTATTATTCTTATTATCTTATTCAATATTTTATTTCATAAAAATGGATAGGGAAGGTAAAGAGCCAGGAGGACGAGAGAGATCAGCTCAGTTAACCTGAACAAATTGGTAGCTAGCTAACTAGCCAGCAGGCTAGTTTAGTTACTGTTAACATGGGACTACTAGCCACTGCTAACGCTAGCTTCTACTAGATACGTTAGCTAGAGTGCTAATCAGATGTGTTAACAACAAGACAGTGATGGTTAGCTGACCAGATACTATGGTTAGCTAGCTAACAAGCCAGCATAGGGAGCAGTGGAAGTTAACCACTGATGGTCTAGTTGTCTTACGACAACCAAAACAAGTAATAGATTTAGTTAAGATGACCTGGCAGAATTTTCTGTTATATAAGTAAATAAAGCAATATAAGTTGTACGTGTAGAAACGCATGTCAACAGCCACTGTTGGCCAAGAGCTGAGCTGAACCTCCAACATGTCTCTCCTACTCTTCCTCACCCATCACATCACTCCGTTGCCTTCTTTCTCTTCTTCCTTGTTATCCCTACATTTTCTTTTTCTTGTCTGTTGGATGTTTGTCAAGGGTTCTTCACCCCTCTCTATCCTATTTAATGCCACTGAAAGTAGAGAGGGAAGGAGTAGAGAAAGTGGTTAATTTCCTCCTGTTTCAGGGGAGGTGGCTGGTTTGTCCATTACTGGACAGAAATAGCTCCAGAATAACAGGAACAAGCTGACAGAGTAGCAGAGAGCAGATGAGTGGAAGTGTTGCACTCATTTCTCTATTTTCTCCCCACATTTTCTCCCCATCCTCCCCAGAACGATGAAGATAATGGGTTTCCTTTCCTCATCCTTCGCTCCTTTCAGCCTGTTTTAAATTGCTTTTAATTTACTGTCGAGTCCTTGTTGTGCTCTTGTTAGTGATTGTTGACAAACTTGAACATCTGATCCAGAGTTTGTGTTGATTTAAAAGACGCTGACTTCTGTCAGACCGTAGTCAAGGTTACATTACTTTGACGGAGCATCACCTGCACTCCCCTCATCCTCCTCGCCATCATCTTCCTCATTGTCATAACCATGTCCATCATCATCACTCATCATCACTACTCCAACATCCTCCTCCCCATCATCATCATCCTCACCCAGCAAGCACTTGATGGAGAGCGAAGTGCAGGAGGAGGCTTCTGTGTTGATGTGATGAGCAGGTTCAACGTCCACACAAACTATCCTCAACATATTCTCATCCACGCTAGAAATTCATCTTAAAACAGCTTTGAAAACTGTTTTGAACTCAATCCAGGAAGACATTCAGCTCAAAACAATGCAAATAGCAACGATGGACAACTACAACCTCTCACCGTCTCCTTCATTTTGGCACTATGGGTTTTCTGAATCAGCATCTATTCAACATGAAACTGTTCGCACACAGTCTCCAGCATGTGTCCTTGAACAAGCTGTGGACTTTGATAGAAAACCTGATATGAACGTCGAGCAGCGTGAGGCGGTGTTGATCACCAACGTTTTCCCTTCACAGCGCTGGCTGCTCTTTCTCTTGGTTTTCAATGGAAAGGACACGCTGCTGCTGTAGCTTCACCTGCAGTGGATTCCTTTCACTTGTGCAGTAAGTCAATGAATCCTGGGGGGTCACAGGGGGAGGAGTCTTAGATTATTCACTCCTTTACATCGGATCCAAAGTGGATGTTTTTGCTTTTTGTCCTCGTATTAAAAACTCTCCAGCATGTTACACTTTCATATCATGTTTGAAGCTTTGACACTTGGTGGTCGGTGATATTTGGACATCCTCATGTAACCTCACCGCTGTTCGTCATACACACTTTGCTATGCTAACATAGCGCTGTGGCATTTCACTGTTTGTTCCCAGCAACACTGAGAGGTGGGGGAGGAGAAGAACAGCAACAAAGAGGGAGGACAGATAGTCTAGGGGTTAATTACAGTTCTCTTCATTGTTTTTTGAAATGACTTTGACGTGTAGAAGCTTCCATTACAAAGGAGAGACGAGGGAAAGGTGACAGTGATTGCCAGATTTCTAATTCAGTTACTCCCTGTTTCCCTGCCTGTCTCCTTCTGTCTCTTGGATAGATGGGCGTCATTGTGGAACAATAACATTGATGATCGTGAACTTCAATTTCACCGAGGTTCTCTGGTAGCATTGGAAAGAAAGAAGGAAGAAGGTGAGGTGTATTCAATGGAATACAACATCTTTGTCTTTCAAGTATAGAGTTAAGTGTCGAGCGTAGAGTTTGAAGAGCGAGGTAAGCCCAAGGTCGTGGGTCAAGGTCGGGCTGACGCAGCCAAAATGCTTCATCCCTCCAAGTTTTGTCAGAATCAGACCAGTTGTGTAGCAGGAACGACCTTTCAAAGTTTGATAGTTTGACCTTGGATTGTAATGTCCTCCTCAGGCCAATCAGTGTACAAGTACACAAGAAGTTGTGCAGCAAGTTTCATGTCCAACAGACTTCAGGTGCAGACGTTATGGCCTTTCAAAGGGTGAGATTTGAACCTTCAGCGATAGCGACTCCATCAGGCCAGTCGGTGGAGTTTTGTTGATGCTAGAACACAGAGCCAAAGCCAATCATCCCTCTGACGTTTGATGAAGTCAGACCAGCGGTGTCTGAGGTATCGAGGTATCAAGATCTGAGGTATCACGTTTAACAGATGGATGGATGGAGGACACAAAAAGCCTCTGAAACGGCATTTAGACCGTCATGTGACTGAAACTCTCCATTAACTGTACTAATGGTATCATGGTTTGTTAGCAGCTCCTCAAGGCCTGGTGAGGTCGGTTCAACACACCGACACCCTGAGGTGTTGAGTAAAATCAGATCCACTAACAGGCTGATTTCCCATGTTTAGTACTGCTTGTCTCAGGTCAGCTTTTACCTCAATATTGCTCTTGGACTGTTTTTTGTCATTCTGCCTTTTCTCTCTACCCTCCCTCCCTCTCTCTTTCTATCTCTTGTAACTCGACATCATCATGTCTCAGTCTTTCTGTTATTATCCCTCCCTCCCTTCCCTTTCCCTTTCCCTATCACTACCTCGCTCTCTTTCTCTCTGCCTCTCTCTCCCATCCTCTCCTCTATCACTCACCCTCCCCATACACACCTCTATCTCTCTCTCCCTCTATCTCTCTGGTTCTCAGGTTGTGATGATAATCTGCTTTCTGGGACTCTCGGTCCATTACGGTACCAGTTATAGCCACTGTATGGGGAAATGACTACACACACACACACACACACACACACAGATCCACTTGACACACATCTATGCAGGCAAGAATATTATACACATTTAGATGCTCTTTCTCTCACACACACTCATAAAAACACACAAACTTAAGACATTAACACACACATGGAGGCATGTTTGCACACACACACACACACACACACACAGCATGCACAAAGCGCAAACACACACACACAGCAAGGACAAAGCGCTAACACACACACACACACACACACACACACACAGTCGGACATGCATGAGCACACCCGCCATTTTGTGCTGTGCAGTGAAGCACAGCGGGATGAAACGCTCTCTCTGGAATGAGCATGAGAAGAGGGGGGAGAAAAGGGAGGAGGGGGGAGGAGAAGAGGAGCATTAAACAGCAGGAGGAAATTTATTGAACTCCTCTCCACAGGTGTGATGTCGGCTGAAAGGCATCTGAATCTGAATCTGGTCGGCAAACATTTTGTCGTCATTTAGTTGAAGAAGGTTCTTGGACATCCAGCATGTGATACCTGGAGGAAGTCTATGAGGTGGTTGAAGCAGCAGCAGCCACCAAGAGGGAGCATGTGAATGGAGAATAGTACCGGGCCGAGAACTGGGCCCTGAGGGACGCCAGAGGGGAACAACTACACAGAAAGTCCTCCCTGTGAGATGTAACCAGTAAACCTGTTTCATTCCTGATGGACGAAAGGATCGTAACTAACTTAGCTATAGCTGTGAAGTTTGTGTGAGTGTTATTTTGTACTGTGTGTTAACAGTTGCAAGGTTAAATAAAATCAAACCCAAGAACGAAATCAGACAGGAGAAAAGTTTTTCAATAAACCACAGAAACCCTCAGTGAGTCGAGTTTGTCTGTCTGGAAGTTAACTGGACAACAAGTTCTCATCAAATCCCCTTGTCAACATGATTCACCATCACAGGACTCAGTTTTAGACTTTCAATCTCTGAAGATTTCCAAGCTCATAACGTCCAATCCGAGGGGGATTTCCTTGTTGACTCATCCAATCCGCCATGATTTCCTCGTTGACCCGTCCAGTCCCTCTAGACTTCCCCGTTTGCTGTCCAAGTCCTCAGAACAGCAATATTCCTCCGAAGCAGAAGAAGACAGATGACCCTCATAAACCTGATGTATGGCCGGTGTTTATTTAAGCCTTTATTTATCCGGGGAAGAATGAATGGATGAATGTGTCCTCATCCTTCACACCCACACACACTCATCTGGGAGCTCATGAGAGGCCGGGAGGGGGCGGAGTTAAACGTGACTGCTCGCATGAAACACACTCAAACACATGACAGTAAAAGTGTGTGTGAGGTGGCCATGTTGGATGTTGCTGCCGATACCCTGGCGAAGGCTTTTACAGCTAATACACATTTTTAGCTTTGCCTGTTCTCTAAGAGGAACTGAATTGTTTCACGGTTTCGTTTTTTTGTCAGTTGACAGTGAAAGCATCTTTCTGTCATCGCCCACAGGCATCGACTCATCTGACTCCTTCCAGGTTCCTCGGGATGGATTGCCAGATGTCGAGTCGCACCCAAAATAGTTCACCAGTGTTCAGAGAGCTGCGTCGGTATAGTCACTAACCAATGGTAGCCAATGGCAGACGAGGCGGAGGGCCAATCAGATGCATGCGATGCTCACCGCGGTGGCCAGACCTTGCACAAGGCGAGAGTCACGTCAACCTTCAGGAGAACAGAAAGCAATTATAAGGACTGCAGTAACCGGAGGAGGTGAAGGGAGCTGACGGGAGCCCATCACCTCCCAGCCAACACCTCCCCCTGACGGCATCAGGAGGTGGCATTTCTTTTCTGAGCAGCTGACAAACGGAGGAAGGAGGAACCTGTACCAATTCCCTCAAGAGCAAGCCGGCGAGCGCAGAGGGAAAGGAGGCGCCACCCGATTCATCCTGGCGGCTAAGCGGCGTGCCGTGCACCTGCTCCGATCGATCCACTTCAACTTTATTGGTCGAAGGTTGAAACGGTTTGTGCAGCCAGTCGAGTAAAACCAGACGCATTACAAGAGACAGCACATCTGACAGAAGTCCATCAATACTGAGGTAAAAACAATAATCATGCTGTCTAATAAAAAACAATAAAATCCAGCTGAGGATGTTTGTCGCCTGTCACCCCCCCCTCTCACCGCCCACCCCACCCAGCCCTCGCTCTCCCAATATTTACTGTGTCTCTACTGTGGACGATCCAATAGACCCAGGAGGCTGAATGCCCCCTGCTGTGTGCCGTCCAAATCAGAGAGGTTTTGATTTGTTTCCTGCCCACATCCTCCCAGTCCTGTGGAAGTGGTGCTGATGTGAACGTTGACTCCAGACAACCAAACAACACTCAACGCCTCCCCCCCCTCAACCTGCTGTGTTGGGTATCAGTTCCTTCCATCTCGCTTGCTCCTGCCATCCCTTCATCTCTCTCACATCCCTTATACCCCCCCTGTGTAATGTCGCACTCATTGCAAGGCACTCTGGGTAAGAGCATCAGCTAAATGCCTGATGGCACTCCTTGCGAAAATGCCTAAAATGTGAAGGGATGAGGAGGGATGTCAAGGATTAATGGAGAGCTAGGTAACCGCCTAACCTGAGTCTGTTACTGCAACAGAGTTTTCACATTCTGACAGTGGAAACTGCCAGACAAGAGAGAGGGAGGGAGATAAGAGAGAGGGGGAGAGATAAGAGAGAGGGAGGGAGATAAGAGAGAGAGATGGGAAGACAAGAGAGAGAGGGGAAGACAAGAGAGAGGGAGGGAGATAAGAGGGAGGGAGGGAGATAAGAGAGACGGGGAGATAAGAGAGAGAGAGGGAGATACGAGATGGGGGATATGAAAGAGAGAGAGAGGTGGAGACAAGAGAGAGAGGGAGATAAGATAGAGAGAGGTGGAGACAAGAGAGAGAGGGAGATAAGAGAGAGAAAGGGGGGAAGACAAGAGAGAGAGGGAGATAAGAGAGAGAGAGGGGGGAAGACAAGAGAGAGAGGGGGGGATAAGAGAGAGACAGTTACTGCAACAGAGTTTTCACATTCTGCCATTGGAAACGTGAGGTCCTGTTGAGGTTGAGGTCCTGTTGAGGTTGAGGACCTCCTGTCCTGGGGAGAGCAAGGCACAACCACTTGAAACTTGAAGTCCTGGTGAGGTCGGTTACTGTAATGTGGGATAACGTACATCTTCAATCACCCTGTTGCTTACTGAACTGCTTCTCTCTCCTTTTCTGCTCGAAGACTTCATAAAAAAATGTCAGATTCTTTATGTCTGGACGTCTGAAACCAGAGAGCGTGAAGCCGGCTGATTGGCTCCCCGATACATGAACGCATCACTTCCTGTGCGTTGAGAAAGTGTCCCCGCTGTTGGAGGCGCCTGAACACATGAGCTGGTATGGACGAACCATGCAGCCCCAAAACACTTGGACTAGAAATAAGGTGACGCTTTTTTCATGAACATGTCCCATAATGCATCTGGATAAGAGACAGAAACACAGACAGGTCAGAGAGCTGCTCAGGGTCCCTCAACGCTAACTGGTCGTCTAGACAGCCAATCACTGGCCGGCTGATGAGGCTCCAGTGATGAGGCGGTAATCCTCCCGGTAATTTGACGGTATCAGAAGCCGTTTAATGAGTCTGAATATCAGCAAACACACACACACACACACACACACACACACACACACACACAGCGTCGTTGTGGTGTTGAACACCTCAGGCGGTGTGAAGCGGTCCGGCATCCATCACTAAGGGATTAGCTATGGACCGATATATCACACAGGGCAGAGGAACGAGGGATGGAGGAGGGGGGAGGAGGGTGTGGAAGAGGTGAAGGAGGAGGAGGAACGAGAGGTAAACGGAGGAGGAGAGAGGAGAGGGTTGGAGAAGGGAGGATTAGTCAGAGGAAGGGAAGGAGAGAGGAAGGGAGAAAGAAAATAGAGAAAAGATCAGCAGTGTCAGAAAAAAATGGGGGATAGAGGAGGGAGGGAGGGAGGGAAGAGACAGGATCAGTCATGGGAGGAGAGGACCAAGGGATGGAGGGAGGCATGGAGGGAGATACGAGAGAGAGAAGGAGACAAGAGAGAGAGAGAGAGGGGAGATAAGAGAGAGAGGGGGAGATAAGAGATAGAGGG
>JAXDDX010000177.1:190000-202500 GCA_034670405.1 Hoplostethus atlanticus
TTAAAAAACAATAAGAACGGTGTTGAGAGAGAGAGAGAGCCTCTGTGCTGGTTAAGCGCTGGCTTACAGGATTAATGTGTGTTTGAGAGGCTTAGAGGCTGCTGGGAGATGACGAGGACTACAACACCCAGCGGACAGGAAGCCTGGGAAAGAGACATAGAGGGAAGAAGGGGAGAGAGAGAGGAAGAGGAAGTCTGCATTTACAAACACACAAATAGACAGTATCATATGTACACACACACACACACACACACTAATTGCTATGGAAAAGAAACATCACGACCTGAAGTTCAACGTTCAGTATCTAGAGCATAAAGTCTGTAAAGGTATTATCACTTGGTCAGCTGAGGACCTAACTTACCGACTTCCTTCAAAGACTACCAGAATAGTCTAATCCTGGAACAGCACTTTTCAGCTCTGAATGTTCATTGGACATCAAATCTCCTCCTCCTTCTCTGTGTTGATTCCTTGTATCCGTCTGTCATACACAGGAGAATCTCTGCAGCATCGATCAACCAACTCAGAACAACCTGTTTCCCAGCGGACCCGGGCCTCCCGGTGCTGTGGGTGTGATGGGGGAGGTCCAGGCAGGGAGGGGATGCCGCTTTCATCAAAATGTTCACCAAACACCCCAACGTTCACCTCACTGGGAACCCTTTTGCCTCACCCTGACTTTAAAGCAATTTTTGCATTTTGGCGACACCAACTGGCAGCGAGAGGTGAGCTTTGAGGACTTCACTACCCAGAAACCCTGTAACGGGATGTCAGTAAAAGGAGACCAAAGGGACAAGAGACTTCCTGTGGAGGGGGCCTCATACCTAACCATAACCTGAAGTAAATACAACAATATTTGCAGATTACTGATTTTCAAGGATATAGACTTGAAGGCTTGGCGAGAGAGGTGACTGTACCTGGTCAGGCTGAGGGGAACCACCGCCCACCAAACTCAACTTGCATACTTTTAGTCTCTGTGATTGAATAACAGCACAACTACATTCACAGAATGGAAGGTAATCAAATCCAGAATGAGTGAAACCTCCCACACAGCATGAGATAAATGTGTGTGTGTGCAGAATGAAAACCAAGCACTTTTCCACAGCTGGAGTGAACAACACTCCCCACTACTGATTCCATTTGTAAAGGACTGAAGTGACAGACGTCCTGTTGTCTTTTCAGCTCACCTTTACAAAGGAGAAAATATGCAATGGATTTGGATGGACTGGACACGGTACGGAGCCAAAATGCAGCATTAGTTCAACCAGCGTGAAGTGAAGTGTGTGACTTCATCTTCACCTTCAGTTTGTTGAGTTGGAAAAGAGAGAAGAAAGACAAGCCAATAGTCGAGTTCAGCAGACCAGTCAGTCACAAATGAAATCACATCGGCATGGAAACAAGGCCCGGCTGCATTAAGAAAAACGTCACTCTCAATCAGTTGATTGACAAGACGTTAATCCTTCATGACCGACTTGTTCCCCGACGGCCAGTAGAACCTCTTCTACCGCCACAGTTGGATGAGTTGAGAGACAGTGAGTTAGAGACAGTGAGTTAGAGACAGTGAGTTGAGAGACAGTGAGTTAGAGACAGTGAGTTGAAAGACAGTGAGGTAAGAGACAGTGAGTTGAGAGACAGTGAGTTGAGAGACAGTGAGTTAGAGACAGTGAGTTAAGAGACAGTGAGTTGAGAGACAGTGAGTTAGAGACAGTGAGTTGAGAGATAGTGAGGTAAGAGATAGTGAGTTGAGAGATAATTAGTTATAGACAGTGAGTTGAGAGATAGTGAGTTATAGACAGTGAGTTGAGAGACAGTGAGTTGAGAGACAGTGAGTTAAGAGACAGTGAGTTGAGAGACAGTGAGTTAGAGACAGTGAGTTGAAAGACAGTGAGGTAAGAGACAGTGAGTTGAGAGACAGTGAGTTAAGAGACAGTGAGTTAGAGACAGTGAGGAAAGAGACAGTGAGTTGAGAGACAGTGAGTTGAGAGACAGTGAGTTAAGAGACAGTGAGTTAAGAGACAATGAGTTGAGAGACAGTGAGTTGAGAGACAGTGAGTTGAGAGACAGTGTGTTGAGAGACAGTGAGTTGAGAGACAGTGAGTTAGAGACAGTGAGTTGAGAGACAGTGAGTTAGAGACAGTGAGTTAGAGACAGTGAGTTAGAGACAGTGAGTTGAGAGACAGTGAGTTAGAGACAGTGAGTTGAAAGACAGTGAGGTAAGAGACAGTGAGTTGAGAGACAGTGAGTTAAGAGACAGTGAGTTAGAGACAGTGAGTTGAAAGACAGTGAGGTAAGAGACAGTGAGTTGAGAGACAGTGAGTTGAGAAACAGTGAGTTGAGAGACAGTGAGTTAGAGACAGTGAGTTAGAGACAGTGAGTTGAGAGACAGTGAGTTGAGAGACAGTGAGTTATAGACAGTGAGTTAGAGACAGTGAGTTGAAAGACAGTGAGGTAAGAGACAGTGAGTTGAGAGACAGTGAGTTAAGAGACAGTGAGTTGAGAGACAGTGAGTTAGAGACAGTGAGTTAAGAGACAGTGAGTTGAGAGACAGTGAGTTAGAGACAGTGTGTTGAGAGATAATTAGTTATAGACAGTGAGTTGAGAGATAGTGAGTCATAGACAGTGAGTTGAGAGACAGTGAGTTGAGAGACAGTGAGTTAAGAGACAGTGAGTTGAAAGACAGTGAGGTAAGAGACAGTGAGTTGAGAGACAGTGAGTTGAGAGACAGTGAGTTAAGAGACAGTGAGTTAAGAGACAGTGAGTTGAGAGACAGTGAGTTAAGAGACAGTGAGTTGAGAGACAGTGAGTTAGAGACAGTGAGTTGAAAGACAGTGAGGTAAGAGACAGTGGGTTGAGAGACAGTGAGTTAAGAGACAGTGAGTTAGAGACAGTGAGTTGAAAGACAGTGAGGTAAGAGACAATGAGTTGAGAGACAGTGAGTTGAGAGACAGTGAGTTAAGAGACAGAGAGTTAAGAGACAGTGAGTTGAGAGACAGTGAGTTGAGAGACAGTGAGTTAGAGACAGTGAGTTGAGAGACAGTGAGTTAGAGACAGTGAGTTAGAGACAGTGAGTTAGAGACAGTGAGTTGAGAGACAGTGAGTTAGAGACAGTGAGTTGAAAGACAGTGAGGTAAGAGACAGTGAGTTGAGAGACAGTGAGTTGAGAGACAGTGAGTTAGAGACAGTGAGTTGAAAGACAGTGAGGTAAGAGACAGTGAGTTGAGAGACAGTGAGTTAAGAGACAGTGAGTTAGAGACAGTGAGGAAAGAGACAGTGAGTTGAGAGACAGTGAGTTGAGAGACAGTGAGTTAAGAGACAGTGAGTTAAGAGACAGTGAGTTGAGAGACAGTGAGTTGAGAGACAGTGAGTTGAGAGACAGTGTGTTGAGAGACAGTGAGTTGAGAGACAGTGAGTTAGAGACAGTGAGTTGAGAGACAGTGAGTTAGAGACAGTGAGTTAGAGACAGTGAGTTGAGAGACAGTGAGTTAGAGACAGTGAGTTGAGAGACAGTGAGTTGAGAGACAGTGAGTTAGAGACAGTGAGTTAGAGACAGTGAGTTAGAGACAGTGAGTTGAGAGACAGTGAGTTAGAGACAGTGAGTTGAGAGACAGTGAGTTAGAGACAGTGAGTTAGAGACAGTGAGTTAGAGACAGTGAGTTAGAGACAGTGAGTTGAGAGACAGTGAGTTAGAGACAGTGAGTTGAAAGACAGTGAGGTAAGAGACAGTGAGTTGAGAGACAGTGAGTTGAGAGACAGTGAGTTAGAGACAGTGAGTTGAAAGACAGTGAGGTAAGAGACAGTGAGTTGAGAGACAGTGAGTTAAGAGACAGTGAGTTAGAGACAGTGAGGAAAGAGACAGTGAGTTGAGAGACAGTGAGTTGAGAGACAGTGAGTTAAGAGACAGTGAGTTAAGAGACAGTGAGTTGAGAGACAGTGAGTTGAGAGACAGTGAGTTGAGAGACAGTGTGTTGAGAGACAGTGAGTTGAGAGACAGTGAGTTAGAGACAGTGAGTTGAGAGACAGTGAGTTAGAGACAGTGAGTTAGAGACAGTGAGTTGAGAGATAGTGAGTTAGAGACAGTGAGTTGAGAGACAGTGAGTTGAGAGATAGTGAGTTATAGACAGTGAGTTGAGAGATAGTGAGTTGAGAGACAGTGAGTTAGAGACAGTGAGTTGAGAGATAGTGAGTTATAGACAGTGAGTTGAGAGACAGTGAGTTGAGAGACAGTGAGTTGAGAGACAGTGAGTTAGAGACAGTGAGTTGAGAGATAGTGAGTTATAGACAGTGAGTTGAGAGATAGTGAGTTGAGAGACAGTGAGTTAGAGACAGTGAGTTAGAGACAGTGAGTTGAGAGACAGTGAGGTAAGAGATAGTGAGTTGAGAGATAATGAGTTATAGACATTGAGTTGAGAGATAGTGAGTTATAGACAGTGAGTTGAGAGACAGTGAGTTGAGAGACAGTGAGTTGAGAGATAGTGAGTTATAGACAGTGAGTTGAGAGATAGTGAGGTAAGAGATAGTGAGTTGAGAGATAATGAGTTATAGACAGTGAGTTGAGAGATAGTGAGTTATAGACAGTGAGTTGAGAGACAGTGAGTTGAGAGATAGTGAGTTATAGACAGTGAGTTGAGAGATAGTGAGTTATAGACAGTGTGTTGAGAGGTAGTGAGTTATAGACAGTGAGTTATAAACAGTGAGTTGAGAGTTATAAATTACTTGATATTTAATTCAATATTCAATAAGGAATAATGAGGTTATCTTGACCTGTCTGTCTGTCTGTCTGTCTGTCTGTCTGTCGCTTGTTTGTCTGTCTGTCTGTCTGCCTCTTGTCTGTCTATCTCTTGTTTGTCTGTCTGTCTCACCTCAATTTGCTTTATTCACATGGAAGATCTGATTCACATTCTACTTTGTGTGAAACCCTCCATGGAAGACAAGAAATGTGAAAGTATTCCTTTGGTATTTTTGAGAGTCGAACAGAGGTGGAGGCCAGATTTCACCCTGAGAGGTCTTTGGACTGAAGGGAACCGCCATGATGATCATCCAAAACATTAGCCAATTAGCTGAGATAGCTAACGTCGACTACTTCATGTTGTTACCTTATATTTATCTCCGAACTGACTAAGTGGAGTTGTGTCAGTTAGGACAACTAGTTTTAACCAGTTTTAGCCGACTAAAGTCACCTCACGCTAACTATTGTGTTAGCTAGCTAGCATATAGAGCCAGCTAGCAGCTAACACAATTTAACAAAGATGCACCACTAAGGATATGAAGTCTAATATGATACTGAAGGATAATCATGTTTTATATTTGACCCCTGTCCTCCAGGGAGGGTTTCCCACCCCGAGTACGACACAAATCAAATATGGCCGCCGTGTGAATAAAGCAAACTCCCTCCCTCCACTTGTTTCTCTCTCGATTTACTTCCCTAACTCCCTCTATTGTCTATAAATCTCCAGTCTGCTGTCATAAGCAGGCTGTGTGTGTGTGTGTGTGTGTGTGTCTTTTGTTGGTACTATAGGTGAGAGGTGATTCATCACATAATGAAGCATGTACTAAATTGTCTGTGTGTCGTAGCAGTCATTCACCTCATACAATATTCAGGTTGTTGACATCTCAAGGCCGGCAATAAAACACAAACACACACACACACACACACACAGGTTGAATGATGAGCGGAGCAATTGCTTGTTTATCCTTTGGCTCCTGGTGTTCAGTAATTCATGTTGATGGATGAGTAATCAGCTAATGATATGAGCGAGAGAGGTAGAGAGAGAGAGAGAGAGAGAGAGAGAGAGAGAGAAGAGGAAGAAAAAGAAACCAAAACAGATGGAGGACAGAGCAAGAAAGCTATACAAGGAGAGAGTGAGACAGACAGACAGGCAGGCAGGCAGACAGACAGACAGACAGACAGACAGACAGACATGTACTCAGGGCTCCTGTGTGTCCATGTCCTCTGCAATTGAAACTTGACATGAAGACAGACAGTCAGACAGCCAGGCAGGTAGACAGACAAGCAGAGAGACAGACAGCCAGGCAGGTGGACAGACAAGCAGAGAGACAGACAGCCAGGCAGGTAGACAGACAGCCAGGCAGGTAGACAGACAAGCATAGAGACAGACGGGCAGGCAGGTAGACAGACAAGCAGAGAGACAGACGGGCAGGCAGGTAGACAGACAAGCAGAGAGACAGACGGGCAGGCAGGTAGACAGACATGCAGAGAGACAGACAGCCAGGCGGGTAGACAGACAAGCAGAGAGACAGACAGCCAGGCAGGTGGACAGACATGCAGAGAGACAGACAGCCAGGTGGGTAGACAGACATGCAGAGAGACAGACAGCCAGGCGGGTAGACAGACATGCAGAGAGACAGACAGCCAGGCGGGTAGACGGACTATTTGAAAGCGTAGCGGCTGCTTCAGGCTGTCTGTCTTCGTCTTTCTGTCAACCTTTCTCTTCCCCCGTCGATCTCTCTCCCTGTCTCCCCCTCTCCCTGTCTCCCCCTCTCCCTGTCTCCCCCTCCCGTCCTATGAATGATGCATCGACCACTAGATAGACTAAACACACATTGAGAATCAGCTGTGACCTTTGTGGCTACGCTAAAAGTCAGAGCTCTGCATTATTTCACCCTGCTGTGAGGTTGGGAGGAGGACCGTCTGCACAGCAGCGATGGAGGTACCTGGAGGTGGAGCTGGTCCTGGAGGTGGAGCTGGTACCTGGAGGTGGAGCTGGTACCTGGAGGTAGAGCTGGTCCTGGAGGTGGAGCTGGTACCTGGAGGTGGAGCCGGTCCTGGAGGTGGAGCCGGTCCTGGAGGTGGAGCTGGTACCTGGAGGTAGAGCTGGTCCTGGAGGTGGAGCTGCTACCTGGAGGTGGAGCCGGTCCTGGAGGTGGAGCCGGTCCTGGAGGTGGAGCTGGTACCTGGAGGTGGAGCCGGTCCTGGAGGTGGAGCCGGTCCTGGAGGTGGAGCTGGTCCTGAAAACCACAAGGTTGGCTGGGATGCCACGTGACAGATATTGTCGTTTTCAGGGGCGCTGCTAAGAAGTCCAGGGCCTTTTACAAGACGTAACACTGCCCCCCCCCCCTCCCTTTCTAAAACCATCAAACTGAGTGCAGTTTCACCTCAACTCTGGGGAGGAAGTGTCACATTTCTCAAATGGTGGATATCCCATTTTGAACTGAAACTTTTCCCACACACTTGACCAGTACAAGTGCTATCCTTACTAGGTAGGTAAGTACTTTATTAATCCCAGAGGGGAAATGTCTTTGTTACAGCAGCCAAGACATTGAATAATACTAAGAATGAAAAATTACAATAGGAATAATAAAAATAAAGAATAAAAGAATATACATCTATACAAAAGTACAAAATATGTAAATGCACAGTGCAAAAGTAAAAACAAAAGAAAAACGAAAAAAGTCCTGGGTGCAAAAAAAGTGAAATTGTACAAAAAGTGGTGGTGGGGTCGGGGGGGCGGGGGTGATGGTTAGTCCAGGGATGAGTTGATGAGTTGAGTTCTCTCCAGGACAGATGATTGGTCCAACCAAGTTGTTTTCATGACATGACACTAAAGTGGAAGGCACCTTGGCTACAGTTCATTTGTGTGGTGGAGGTGCGAGGATTCTCCCTTTCCTCCTCTTCTTCCTCCTCCCTCTTCCCAGCATGCATTTGAGGGGCGACTTCAGACATGGTCTCATCTTTCATGTTGGTGCTTTATTTACACAGGCCATTATTTACACATGACATCTATTCAGTGTCATGATGTTTGCTGGGTCTTCGTGATCACCTCCTCCCTCCTCCCCTCTCGCTTTCATCCTCTCGTCTTCCTCTCTCCTGTTGCCGTTGCTTGTGGGAGTAGAGACCTTTGAGAGTCACTTTACAGGGTTTCATCTCTGATTAGACCTGCTGTGCTGCAGAAGAGGAAGGTTAGCAGATGATCCTAAAGAGTGTCATCAAGCTTATCGCACCCTGTTCTAACTCCGTCTGTCTGTTTCATTCTTACTGGCTCGATAAAAGGAGAAAGGCTGCAGGAGAGTGGATTGCATGGGCTTGTTAAGATGCTCCAGAGAGAGGAGAGGGAGGAAGGGGAGAAGGAGAGAGATAAGGAGAGAGGAGAGGGAGGAAGGGGAGAAGGAGAGAGATAAGGAGAGAGGAGAGACGACACCTCATCAAGATAAAACCTATTTGCTCTTTTTTTCTCACTCGTCGTTCCTCTGGCTTCATGTCTTACCAACCAATGAGATCCACTCTCCTTAAGAGTATGTCTCTCTCTCTCTCTCTCTCTCTCACTGATGATATTTTCAGTGATGGAATTCACGAGGTGACCGAGTTCACTGACTGAGTTCTTCTCCTGCCCTCTGCACTAGTACACTATTAACACAAAGGGTCGGTCTATCTATCTATCTATCTATCTATCTATCTATCTATCTATCTATCTGTCTATCTATCTATCTATCTGTCTATCTATCTATCTATCTATCTATCTGTCTATCTATCTATCTATCTATCTATCTATCTGTCTATCTGTCTATCTATCTATCTATCTATCTATCTGTCTATCTATCTATCTATCTATCTATCTATCTATCTATCTATCTGTCTATCTGTCTATCTATCTATCTATCTATCTATCTATCTATCTATCTGTCTATCTATCTATCTATCTGTCTATCTATCTATCTATCTATCTATCTATCTATCTGTCTATCTGTCTATCTATCTATCTATCTGTCTATCTATCTATCTATCTATCTATCTATCTATCTATCTGTCTATCTATCTATCTATCTATCTATCTATCTATCTATCTATCTATCTATCTATCTATCTGTCTATCTGTCTATCTATCTATCTATCTATCTATCTATCTATCTATCTATCTATCTGTCTATCTTTCTATCTATCTATCTATCTATCTATCTATCTATCTATCTATCTATCTATCTATCTATCTATCTATCTATCTATCTGTCTATCTATCTATCTATCTATCTATCTATCTGTCTATCTATCTATCTATCTATCTATCTATCTGTCTATCTGTCTATCTATCTATCTATCTATCTATCTATCTATCTATCTATCTATCTATCTATCTATCTGTCTATCTTTCTATCTATCTATCTATCTATCTATCTATCTATCTATCTATCTATCTATCTATCTATCTGTCTATCTATCTATCTATCTATCTATCTATCTATCTGTCTATCTTTCTATCTATCTATCTATCTTTCTATCTATCTATCTATCTATCTATCTATCTATCTATCTATCTATCTGTCTATCTATCTATCTATCTGTCTATCTATCTATCTATCTATCTATCTATCTATCTATCTATCTATCTATCTATCTATCTATCTGTCTATCTATCTATCTATCTGTCTATCTATCCATCCATCTGTTTTACGCTCCAGCCTGGCATCTCTTCACCTCCAGCTTTCTTGGCACATCCAGTCCGGCTTCTCTTCTTCTTCCATTACATGAGTGCCGGTGTGCCGTGGTGGGGAGGTGGAATGAGAGGATGTGATTGGCGGTGATTAATGCCGGCCCCTACCACTCCTACTCATGATGTAATCAAACCCTTTTACAACTGAGCCGCAGGTGTGCCGCCTTTGCCGCCTACTGCCTGCGGTTAGGAAATGATCAGAAAATCTCTTGGTCACGCCGTGGGAACGTGGCTACGCCTTGATTCATGAAAATAAGACCCAAAGGAGTTTATAGTGCCAGAAAAGGTTATTGCACCAAAGGAAGGAGTGAAAGTGGAAGTGTGTCCGGAGTGATACGGCAGTGGCCTTGACTGGTTCATGTGGTGAAACAGGGAACAAGGCTCGGATGGTTTCAGTGGATATTCACTGTTGCACGAAACTGAACATGTAAAAGAAAGACGTGGTCGGACGTGAGCTGCCCTTCTGAGACCATGTCATCATACGGTGGCTCTGTGGGTTGAACAGGTTTCTATACAGCAACTTCTATACAGGCGTGGTTGTATTTACCTCTTCAACAGGCTTTCAGTGTGGAGATCCGCAATGCTGGGTCCATTGAAGTGTTTAAACAGAGGCTGAAGACCTTCCTCTCCAGCCAGGCCTTTGGACCCAGCTGCTGAACTGTGGCCCTCTGCTCCTTTTGTCCTTCTTTGTCCTTCTTTGTCTTTCTTTGTCTTATTGTCTTCCTCCCTTTTAGCCTAGTTGTTATTTTCCTCACCTTATCTAGTTCTTCTCTTTTCTATTGTTAAGTGCCTTGGGTAGCATGAAAGGCTGTTAAATTCAAGTTATTATTATTATTATTATTATTATTATTATTATTATTATTATTATTACAAAACCTCTCTGAGAAAAAACAAACCTTTTTTCAATAGATTCAATGTCAGAATGTGAAACTGTCATCAGTGGCTCAGCCTGTATTCAGTGAGTGGAACAGGGGGGGGGGGGGGGGGGGGGGGGGGGATGACAACCTGCTGCAGTTCAAAACACCACAACTGTTTTTGGCCGCTAATCCACTAATCCTCCCAGCATACAAACACAACCACAGAGATGAAACAACGGATCAACTAACAAGGCAGGAGGGTTCGATCATTCCAACACCCTGGACCATATACTGTATATATATATACTGTATATATATATACTGTATATATGTATATATATATGTATTTTTTCTTTTTCTCTCTATTTCTATAATTTGCACTTGACTTTTATATTCCTGTCTCTCCTTTTAATTCCTTTTAATGTAAAGCACTGTGCTGCATGAGTCTGTATGAAAGGTGTTTATTATTATCATATATTGTCTTGTCATGCTATATCTTTATGCATGTAGTGCATCCCTTTACAATTACTGTGAGAATACCCTTGAGCAAGGCACTCGACCCCCTGCTGCTGCATGGAGCTGCTCCAAGCCCAGAGCATCTATCTGCTATCAGCTGAACCCTGGAGGGTCCCAGTACTCAACGCTGTAAGGGTCCCAGTACTCAACGCTGTAATATAAATCAGTCAGTCAGAAATATGACGGCAGAACAACAAGCAGAGAAACCAGACTTTGGAAACAACGTTTACATTTGGCCTTTAGAAATCGACGAGTATTTTTCAAAATGTACTTCCCCCGCGTCGTGCTGTCAATCATTCTGTAAGAACGTCTCTTTGTCATTTTGGAGCAAAACTCATGAAAGGACAAAGAAAAACTACCTTCTTAATGTTCCTGTTTCCACTGGAGAGAAAACTAAACAAGTGATGTGACAAGCATCATGAAAGACTCCAGTTGGTCTGTCCTAACCTTCGTCGTTTCTCTGTTTTAATGGCAGGAGGAGAACTGCAGTAGGGGAACCTTTCATTTCTCAGTCCTGCATGATTTCTCTCTATTTCTCTCTCTGTCTCCCCCTCCCCTCCCCCCTCCCCCCTCCTCCCCCTTTCTGGGGTGAACCACAGAGAGGCATCACTGCTTGTCTGTTGTAAAGATTTCTTTTCCATCTTTTTTCCTCTCCTCTCTTTCTCTCACCCTTGGTTCAGACGACCACACACACACACACACACACACCTACACACACACACACACACACACACAAAAAACACATACTTACTGTCTCTCTCCGTTTGGTCCTCCCGTCCACACTACAACGGTGTTTTTAACCCCCCAAAAACGCTGGAAAACACTCTCCCAAGTGGGTAAATTTGAAAACGCCGGCCCCCCGTTGTAGTGTGGACTCCTCCTCCTCCTCCTCCTCCTCCTCTTCCTCTCGGGGGGTAAAGACAGAAACCTTGTGCTTCAAAATGTCATCTTTGCAGGAACTGAGGGGGACACCCGCGGATTCAACATGTTTCAAAGCTTTTATCAAGACTGAGGCACCCTGGGAACTGAGAGAAGACCGGAGGGTATGGTGTTCCTGGTGTGGGCGCCTGGATGAGAGTATGGATGTGGTCGTTACATGATGATGCCCAACAAGCAGCATCCCTCTTTCAACTGGACAGTTTAGTGATGCAGAAGCTCCAGTCAGCTACCAGATCACCACATCCACCCATATACACTAGTAGTACTACAATATTATTACTACTATTGCAATACTCCAGTAATGTATTAATGTTCTTTACTGTCACTATGATGTTTTTGGTGTCATTTCCTACTGACTGAAGCATCTCCTCTGTAATGGACATGGATTCATATCATACACCCAGCGGTACGAGACCACCTCTACTGATGGATTCATGACAGTTCAATAACTCACAGTGATGAGAGTGTCTCCAGCCTGCATGTTTCTTCATGTGTTCTCTTGTGAAACCAAATACAACAATGTAATAAAACAGAATGAGACAGTGATCTGGTGATCTGGTGATCTGGTGATCTGGTGATCTGGTGATCTGCTCCACGTCCGACTGCCTGTTGAATCCTTCATGACACCATCTTCAGTTTGAGACCGGTGGTTCAGCTCCCCTGTCCGACTGGACTTTATGCTGTTGCTTGTGCTTGTGCTGAATGAACACAAAGCTGGCTCATTAACTGTGTGTGTGTGTGTGTGTGAGCG
>JAXDDX010000177.1:207500-250000 GCA_034670405.1 Hoplostethus atlanticus
TTTTTAACAGCTGCGGGCGGGCGCGGGTGATCACGTTATAACGCTGCAGGTATGATTAAACTATAGAGATAGAACTATAGTGGCTTATGCATAGGGCTTATGCCTTTATAATTCCTATTTTCTATATATTTTTTACGTCCCAACACCACTGAGCTCTATATCAGACATGCGTGACGCATACACGTCAGTCACGTAGTCACGTAGCCTATAGCTCACCTAAATGTCGCCAAATATAAAGCCGACAGCTAGCCTGAAATGGAGGAAACGGAGCAAACAAGTGTAAATCATATTGAAAATGGGCTAAAACGCGGTGAATACACGGTCAGAAAAAATAAGCAGGGAAAGTCCAACATCTGGGACAACTTCTTGACAATTGTAGAATAGACGAAATAACCCAGACGATTGGACAATATGGCTGTGCTGTAACCACTGACATTTGGACAGACAGCTATAGAAAGATGTCATTCTTGTCAGCTACTATTCACTATGTGAACGAGGATTTCCACCTTGTCTCCCGAATGCTTTTCGCGGCACCATTTGAAGCAGACATGGCAAAAACAGGGGATAGCATCCGCGCTCTCCTGCTACAAAACTCAGAGAGTTTGGAATTGATCCATTCCGCCTGGGCAGCAAGATTGTGTTTGTCACAGACAGGGGAAAGAACATTGTGGCCGCTCTGCGAGGATTTAAGGGACTCAACTGTAACACACACATTTTAAACGTGATTCTGGCCAGCGCATTCTCAGCTGAGTTAATGGCAAGGTCCCCTGAAGTTGCTCGGATGCTGACAGATGTAAAGAAGCTGGTTGCTTATTTTAAACACTCTGGTCAGCAAGGAAAACTGAAAGCTTCGCTCAAGCAATCTCTGGAAACACGGTGGAATTCGCACCATGATATGTGCCAATCTGTGCTACAGCAGTATGACGACATCGGAGCAGTTCTACTCGCCGTCAATCAATATGACAGGATTGGCTGCATTGACTTGAACATCCTACAAACAGTAGTAGTATTTCTGAAGCCATTCAAGGAGGCTACCAATGATCTTGAATCCGACAACAGTGCCCCAAGTGCCTCCCTCGCATTGCCCTGGTCAGTTCTGCTGATGGAACACTGCACAGCTGCCCGACTGGAGCCGATCCTGTCTGAGATAGCCGGTGTGTGTTTCTCGCCTCGAGGAGTTAATGTCCACGAGCACTACAGTTACCGAGCTACTCCACATGCTATTTCGATTGGCAACATTCCTGACACCCAAACTGTGCCTGTTAAAGATGATCGATGAGAAGGCACGTCAAGAAGTAATGGATGCTGTAAAACAAACATTGGAGTCTACAAACTTGAGTCCGAAGCATGCCCCGGGCCCGTCCACATCCACCGCCCAGGCCCAGGAAGGCCCCCCCGCCCCAAAGAGGCTCGCATCCCATCCGTTTTCTGACTGGGAGGATGGACCGACGGATTCTACTGCAGTCCCAGAGCCGAGGCCCCTGGACACCGAGATCAGAGAATATTTGTCCATTAAGCTGGATCCCAGCCAAACATCAACACCGGACAGTGTGTTACTGTGGTGGAATACGCACAGATTTCAGTTTCCTGCACTAAGCAGCTTGGCCCGACACGTCCTCTCCATCCCTGCCTCCAGTGCGCCGTCAGAGAGGGCATTCAGTGTGTGCCCTGCAGCAGGCTATATTGATTGTCCAGTTTTGCACGTTGCAAATAAATGACTTTTTTATTTGCATACATTGTCTCGACATTCTGTAATTGTAAGCAATATTATTTAAGGGGATGCGAAATTGTGGACATGTTTGAATTGGATATTCGATGGACATTGGGTGCTCTTGTGCATAAATAACGAAAAAATTTAGTAAAGGTTCTCTTTGGAATAAGAAGAATAATTAAAAAGCCTTTATTAATTTGGCATTTGTAAATTGGAAAAGACAATAAAAACGCCAACGCGTTTCAACCCACGGGTCTTCATCAGGGCGTGTGAAGACGTGGGTCGCGATTTACAAATGCCAAGTTACCTCCGTTATCCTAAGGAGTGCCTTGTATCTTTTGGAAGTAAGCTACATTTTTTGTTTGGTATCACCGTTCTACCTATTTTCAAGAGCTGGAATACTTCGTTTTTATTTGCTATAGGTTTGAATTGGGACAAGGTCTTGCGGGAGGATTTTAAGTGGATGCGGGCTTGCGGGCGGGTTTGGGACAAGGTCTTGCAGGGAGCGGGCGGGTGCGGCAGGGAAAGCAGCGGGTGCGGGTGGGTATGGAATGAATAAATCAGGCCCGCGCAGACCTCTAGTGTGGAGTCAGACTTAGTATTGGTGTCACAGTCAGACTTGGTATTAGTGTAGAGTCAGACTTGGTATTAGTGTAGAGTCAGATTTGGAATAAGTGTAGAGTGATACTCGGTATTCGTGTGGAGTCAGACTTAGTATTGGTGTCACAGTCAGACTTGGTATTAGTGTAGAGTGATACTTGGTATTGGTGTAGAGTCAGACTCGGTATTCGTGTGGAGTCAGACTTAGTATTGGTGTCACAGTCAGACTTGGTATTAGTGTAGAGTCAGACTTGGTATTAGTGTAGAGTCAGATTTGGTATTAATGTAGAGTCAGACTTGGTTTTAGTGTAGAGTCAGACTTGGTATTAGTGTAGAGTCAGACTTGGAATAAGTGTAGAGTCAGACTTGGTATTAGTGTAGAGTCAGACTTGGTATTAGTGTAGAGTCAGACTTGGTATTAATGTAGAGTGAGACTTGGTATTGGTGTAGAGTCAGACTCGGTATTGGTGTGGAGTCAGACTTAGTATTGGTGTCACAGTCAGACTTGGTATTAGTGTAGAGTCAGACTTGGTATTAATGTAGAGTCAGACTTGGTATTGGTGTCACAGTCAGACTTGGTATTAGTGTAGAGTGAGACTTGGTATTGGTGTAGAGTCAGACTCGGTATTGGTGTGGAGTCAGACTCGGTATTGGTGTGGAGTCAGACTTAGTATTGGTGTCACAGTCAGACTTGGTATTAGTGTAGAGTCAGACTTGGTATTAGTGTAGAGTCAGATTTGGTATTAGTGTAGAGTCAGACTTGGTATTAATGTAGAGTCAGACTTGGTATTGGTGTCACAGTCAGATTTGGTATTAGTGTAGAGTGAGACTTGGTATTGGTGTAGAGTCAGACTCGGTATTGGTGTGGAGTCAGACTTAGTATTGGTGTCACAGTCAGACTTGGTATTAGTGTAGAGTCAGACTTGGTATTAGTGTAGAGTCAGATTTGGTATTAATGTAGAGTCAGACTTGGAATAAGTGTAGAGTCAGACTTGGTATTAGTGTAGAGTCAGACTTGGTATTAATGTAGAGTCAGACTTGGTTTTAGTGTAGAGTCAGACTTGGTATTAGTCTAGAGTCAGACTTGGTATTAGTGTCACAGTCAGACTTGGTATTAGTGTAGAGTCAGACTTGGTATTAGTGTAGAGTCAGACTTGGAATAAGTGTAGAGTCAGACTTGGTATTAGTGTAGAGTCAGACTTGGTATTAATGTAGAGTCAGACTTGGTAATAGTCTAGAGTCAGACTTGGTATTAGTCTAGAGTCAGACTTGGTATTAGTGTCACAGTCAGACTTGGTATTAGTGTAGAGTCAGACTTGGTATTAGTGTAGAGTCAGACTTGGTATTAATGTAGAGTCAGACTTGGTATCAGTGTAGAGTCATCAGACTTGGTATTAGTGTAGAGTCAGATTTGGTATTAGTGTAGAGTCAGACTTGGTATTGGTGTCACAGTCAGACTTGGTATTAGTGTAGAGTCAGACTTGGTATTAATGTAGAGTCAGACTTGGTATTGGTGTCACAGTCAGACTTGGTATTAGTGTAAAGTCAGACTTGGTATTGGTGTAGAGTCAGACTCGGTATTGGTGTGGAGTCAGACTCGGTATTGGTGTGGAGTCAGACTTAGTATTGGTGTCACAGTCAGACTTGGTATTAGTGTAGAGTCAGACTTGGTATTAGTGTAGAGTCAGATTTGGTATTAGTGTAGAGTCAGACTTGGTATTAATGTAGAGTCAGACTTGGTATTGGTGTCACAGTCAGACTTGGTATTAGTGTAGAGTGAGACTTGGTATTGGTGTAGAGTCAGACTCGGTATTGGTGTGGAGTCAGACTTAGTATTGGTGTCACAGTCAGACTTGGTATTAGTGTAGAGTCAGACTTGGTATTAGTGTAGAGTCAGATTTGGTATTAATGTAGAGTCAGACTTGGAATAAGTGTAGAGTCAGACTTGGTATTAGTGTAGAGTCAGACTTGGCATTAATGTAGAGTCAGACTTCGTTTTAGTGTAGAGTCAGACTTGGTATTAGTCTAGAGTCAGACTTGGTATTAGTGTCAGAGTCAGACTTGGTATTAGTGTAGAGTCAGACTTGGTATTAGTGTAGAGTCAGACTTGGAATAAGTGTAGAGTCAGACTTGGTATTAGTGTAGAGTCAGACTTGGTATTAATGTAGAGTCAGACTTGGTAATAGTCTAGAGTCAGACTTGGTATTAGTCTAGAGTCAGACTTGGTATTAGTGTCACAGTCAGACTTGGTATTAGTGTAGAGTCAGACTTGGTATTAGTGTAGAGTCAGACTTGGTATTAGTGTAGAGTCAGACTTGGTATTAATGTAGAGTCAGACTTGGTATCAGTGTAGAGTCATCAGACTTGGTATTAGTGTAGAGTCAGACTTGCTATTAGTGTAAAGTCAGACTTGGTATTAATGTAGAGTCAGGCTTGGTATTAGTGTCACAGTCAGACTTGGTATTAGTGTAGAGTCAGACTTGGTATTAGTGTAGAGTCAGACTTGGTATTAATGTAGAGTCAGGCTTGGTATTAGTGTAGAGTCAGACCTGGTATTAGTGTAGAGTCAGACTTGGTATTAATGTAGAGTCAGGCTTGGTATTAGTGTCACAGTCAGACTTGGTATTAAGACATCACGGATTCAACAGAAAAAAATAATGTGACATTTGTAACATAGACAAATGTTGGTGATGGAAACTTGACACATGGACACGCAGGAGCCCTGAGTACATGTCTGTCTGTCTGTCTGCCTGTCTGTCTGTCTGTTTCTCTCTCTTTCTCCTCTTTCTCTCTTTCTGTCTCATTGTCTGTCTCTCTCTCTCTACTATCATCCTTTTTCTACTCTGATCTTTGTCTCCAGCTGTTGCCATAGTGACACACGAGTCCCACGAGACGGTGCCAGTTAGCAGTAAATTGACTCTCCACACACACACACACACACACACACACACACACACACACACACACGTAGCCCACACACACATTATAGCACAGACCTCTTTGTTGCAGTAGGAGAGCTGATATCAGTGTTTTTTTATTTAGTCTCCATCTTCGTCTCTCAGCCTCACTGTGGTGTTCCTCACTGTGGTGTTCTTCACTGTGGTGTTCCTCACTGTGGTGTTCTTCACTGTGGTGTTCTCCACTGTGGTTTTCCTCACTGTGGTGTTCCTCACTGTAGTGTTCCTCGCTGTGGTGTTCCTCACTGTGGTGTCCCTCACTGTGGTGTTCCTCACTGCTCTTCCCAGAGATCACCTGTCAATCAAACAGTGTGTCCAGTACTGTGACGTCTTCCTCCTTGGATTTTCTGTTGATGGAGTTTGAGTTCCTGTAGGTGGCGCTCTTCTCTTTGTCTGTTCAGCCATGGTGGCTATCGCTGCTCATGCTAACTACCCAGTTCTTCTTCTGTTTTTTGCATTGACGTGTGCCAAAAACCAATATATTATGATGTGTATTATCACATTCTGGAAATGTCAACAAAGATTTGGTGTTAAAATGTTCCATTACATCTACCTGGTAGAGTGACAGACCGCTGAGTGTCACTATGTATTTATCACTATGTGGGTCATCAATACGTCCCTGCACCAGTAACTGATTCTGATCCTGTAACCCTTAAACACGCCATCAACACGTTACATATCTTTAAGACTCCAACCGGTTTGAATCAGCATTTGAGGTGTGTGAGTTGTCGTGGCAATTTAAGTCAATTGCACTCAATTGTCTAGTTGGTGAGATCAGCTCAATAAAGCTATAACACAATATTTGTCACGTCTCTTAGGTCTTTATTGCTTGCAAGCAGAGCTGAAACGACACACACCGGGTGTAGCAGAATGAGCTTCAGTTCATCAGACACATTCATACACCTGACTGAAACTATCTCTACATGGTTCAAGGCAGATCAGTGAAGAATCAAAGGCGCAGGGCAGGGCAGACACCTGGCAGAAGAGGCAGTACTTTCTATTGTAGTTGGACCATTCTGCTCCAACTTGATACCAGGAACTGCTTGTCCTTGATGTTTCACAGCAAAACCATCTTTCATAACAATGCAACAGTCAAACTTTCAGTCAGGTCAGGAGATAAGAGGAAACACACCCTCCTCTCAGCTCAGTGGTTTTCCTCTGGCTGTGACTGTACTGATTATTATTACAGTTGATACTTTAAGCGTATTATTTTTAAGCACTCTTACATTATTATTTTCCATAGCAGAGTGTACCTGTAGTGTTCAGGGAATCACTTCATTTGTGTCTCGGCCTTTTGGCATCTGTGGGTGTGAGCTGAGAGGGAAGATTTATCAGCCTTTGTGTGTGTGTGTGTGTGTGTGTGTGTGTGTGTGTGTGTGTGTGAGAGAGAGAGTGTGTGTGTGTGTGTGTGTGTGTGTGCATCACCATCTTTTCTTCTGGGATCTGTGGGTGTGAGCTGAGAGAGCAAATGTATCTACTCTCTCAGTTTCTGTGTTCAGAAATTCACCTGAGCTTGATGTTTGAGATGTTTGAGATGGTTGATCTGTGGCTGCAGCGGAGAAAGTGACGCGTTCAATTCAAACTTATTGTGCCCTGATTGGCTCCCCTCACTAAAGACTTTTCCTGAAATCCGTCCAATCAGGCGCTGGTGTTGTCAGCCAATCGGGGGCCAGTATTGTGAGGACTTACTCTTAACATTCATTCACTTTAAGTAATTAAGCTTGTAACTAAACTACATCATGACGAACATTATCCTGAGACATAGTACATTTAGAAAGCTGATTAATATGGGACATTTCATATTTGATATTTATTTTTAGTTTCTGTCAGTGCAGCTCATCTCACATCTTCTAGAGGACTTCAGATGATCTCACATCATTTATTAAAAGAGCCAGGCTGCCTCTCCGTCCTCAATATTAAAGTTATCGAACTTGATGAAACCCAAATGTCAGGGCTGAATTATGAAATACAAGAGGCTCTCCTTCCCCAGGAGCAATCAGTGTGATTGACATTTGAGGGTTAATGACTGTTTGAATGACTGCTTTAATTCCCAGTAATTCATCCTCAGCTCTTTTCATGGTAGTTCTACTTCATTTGATGGCAAGGCTGCAATGTCTAATGTTTTCTCCAGACTGGTATATATCTCAGGTACACCAGGTTCAGTGACTCACGTCTGTTGAGTGGAGACCCAGCAGACGAAGCCATGCAACTCATTTCAGCTCCCGACCAAAGTTTAACAGAGGGCTTTCAGGTGACGCAAAGACGAGACAGTTTACTGAGTCACAGTAACCTACATTTGGAGACAAATCTACCTGATCACACTGATCACTTTTACTGAGAACGTTACTGGATGATCTACAGACACACCACAACAACCTGGTTCAGACAGTCAACTGGTTCTACTGACACATTACTGACTACCAGACTCCATGGTGGATCAGACCTGCTGGCTGGTCTACTGTGTCAGCAGTAACTGGTATCAGCAGGGTTACTGTAGTGTTATTATTTCTATTTAATTTGATTTATACTTCCCTTTACGTTTAGTTTCAGTTTAAAACACATTTTTGCTGCAATTGTTCTTCCAGTTTTCAAAAATGATTTTGATGATGAAAAGATTTTTAGCCTGGATGGTGTGTCAGCAGGGCTTCACAGTCAACTGTGTGTAACTGTTCAGTTTAGTTGTTTGTTTAGTATGAAGAATATTGGCGTTATTTTATCGTTAGTATTGAAACATTTTATTTTGAAAGCCTATAGTTGAAAACAGTCGGGATGTTGATATAAAATACAAAAAGTTAATAATTAATGATGTGATTCATAATCATGATCACTTTATTATCACTGGGCAGACCTGCACACACACTCATACCATGTTCACCCGTCAGGAAGGTGTTTTGTTCCGTTATAAATACGTATGTGCCGGAGGCTGGAGGAGGGGGTGTGATGAGGTATTATTACCAGAGATAGGGAGAAGCACCATGACGAGGTGTGGTGTGTTTTATTCTGAGACAGCTGGAAATCCTTCACATTTTAGCTGTTTATCTGACGTTCCTGTGCTGTGACGTCCCTCCCCCTCTGTCTGCTGTGTTCACCCTTCTGCTTTCCATGCAGGTGATTGACAGGCAGGTGGGAGGGACATCCATGAGGATCCACCTGGTTGGATAATTTGAGTTCATGCTCCCTTTGTGTTCCTGTTCACCTCCACACCAGACGCTCCACTCACTGCTCACCTGACAGACTCGTTTACCCATTAGGTTTATTTTGGTTAGTTAGTTTATTTAACTATTGGTTGAATTTCTTTGGTCTCCCTGTGAGTCCTGTGAGCCTGGGCTGTGACAGAGCCACAGTATAGAAAGCTTCCTAGATCACCGACAGCAAGGAGGTCAAAAGACCCAGACAACAGATTATGACTCATCATGTGATCCTGCAATGATCATGTATGATGGTGCTAGAGAAAGACTTGAGCTGAGCTGGGGGGCGGGGGGGGGGGGCTGTTTTTTTTAGTTTTCTGATGGTTTTAAAAAGGAAAATAAGAGATAAAATGGAAAGGTGTTGATGTGATTGTGCCCTTAATATGAAGCCACACAATAAGGTGCAGCTTTCATGTTCACTCTTACAAAGGCCACCCCCCCCTCCCAGGGAGCAGCGCCTATCCATGTGAAAAATAAGAGAGCTTATATTAAAATAATAGGAGATTAAACTGACTGGGCTCCTAATTGGATCTGACTGGGCTGTAATGGGGGGTTGGATCCAATTAGGCCAATCAGAGTTTGTTTTCAAACACCGGGCCAATGAGAAACACTGCAGCTCACGTTTCATCTCCAATACATACCAAGATAGTACATGATAGTATTTACCCAAGCTGAACTTTCATTTCCTTGATTTGATTCCTTCACTTGAGGTTTAAATCACTGATGCACTTGAGCAATAGCTGCAGCCTGATGCCAGTTTCCATCGAGAGTTTGTTGTCAGCTGCATGAATCAGAGATAATATAATCAGATGTACTGTATATCAACACCTGATTCAACGCGGCTCAGCTGGCGTGGTCCGGACCGGAGCAGGGAATTATGTTAATACATGGCGAAGCGTGAGATTCCTGTTTTGTTTTTTTGTTCCTCACTGCTCTCCCCAGAGATCACCTGTCAATCAAACAGTGTGTCCAGTACTGTGTCTGCTCAGTCTTCCTCCTTGGATTTTCTGTCTTCTCTTTGTCTGTTCAGCCACGGTGGCTATCGCTGCTCATGCTAACTACCCAGTTCTTCTTCTGTTGAAACGTAAAACGCATCACTTCCTGTCTCCAGAGGGTTTCTCCCGGTAAAGACCTACCTGACACCGGGTGTTGATGGAGAAGCTTCCTGACCTGGTAGAGGTTGATGATGTTGAGGTCCAGAGATCAGAGAGAGGAGAGGAGAAGGGACTATTTATATGAACATGTGGATTATTATTTTAACAGAGACAGTGATCAGATAACTTTTCCTCACTTGGCTTTGAAGTGACGTCTGGTTCCTTCCTTCCCCGGTCTGAATCGTCCCACACTCACTTTTCATCTGGCATCTTTGGCAAGAGCCGCCTGCTTCAGACACATCCGAGACCTCTGCAGCGAACAGCTCACGCTCAGTAGGTTCTCCTGGCCATACGCGCCGATCACGTGGGTGCTCGAGCACCCACTGAAAAGGTTGAGCACCCACGGGGAAGGCCGATTAAAAAATTAATGAATAAATAAATGTATTAAAAAAAACCTGCATCTATTTATTCTATTATTACTTATTATTATCGGTGAACATTTTAACTACAAATCGCATTATCCAATTAAACTTGTTACAGCTCTGTGCGTGTGTAGGCTACGTTAAGGGGCGTGGTCACGTAGCCAACTGCCAATGTAACGTTAGAGTCGCTAAACCAACGTTGTTCCATCACGTAGCTGCTAGCTAGCGACACAGCAAGGGTGAAACACGGGTGATGATCGGGTAAAAACGTACAAAATTGTAATTAAAAAACCGAGAGAGATACCGAGTGTAAAGACAGTCAAAGTGAGGATCCACCACCAGTTGAATTTGTAGCAGAGCAGTGTTGCATTTCGTTTCGGTGTGTCTACGTTGACAGATGACAGCAGCCTGCACCACGGTAATTACTAAAGCAAGCGCAATAAAAGTGATTTTGTGACAATCTTCACCTTGGTGGTATTCACTTCATTTGAGCACCCACTGGCAAAAACATAAATCGGCGCCTATGCTCCTGGCTACTGTCCTGCCCCTTGTAGTCTTCATGTGACCTGTGCTTCGTTTCAGACGTCCTGGAACAACACCTCAGCTCATCCTGACTGTTGGCACCCTGCTGGGAGACGATGAAACCCCTCAGCAGCTTCCTCCAGTCTCACACAGCAGCTCAGTTTGGTTTGTGACTCCTCCTCCCCTCGAGCCGGGGGTCGTGACCCTGCACGCTGGTGTTATCTTACTTTCCTGTATAAACTACATGCAGCTCTGGTTTCTATCTCTCTCTCTCACACACACACACACACACACACACACACACACACACAGATGTGAGGTAGGGGCTGTGGGGTATGCAGCAGCAGAATGAAATATGGATGTACGCTACAAGGGATGTGAGCGTTACATAATAGCATATCTATATTTAATGGATGGTGAGGATTCATCACTACAAGGGAATATCTGAGCAACCAGCGTGTGTGTGTGTGTGTGTGTGTGTGTGTGTGTGTGTGTGTACCTTCTGAATATGTCCTATACATACTGCTGCACATGTGTGGTTGCATGCATGTATAGTCGTTTTTCCACCTTTTGGGTACTTTATTGAGCAGGAACCTTTTTAGTTCCAGGTTGCTTTCCCACCGCACCAAAGCACCGGGGAGATTATACAAATAAGAAATATGAGAGGCGACAAAAGGGCGACTGTTTGGTTTCATACGTCATTTAGGTACGTGACGACTCCCACAACAACAGCAAACAGGGAGGAAGTTCGTCGTCGTCATTTTTCCAAAATAATAAATAGCTGCGAGACGTTTTTTGACAGTAGGTGGTTGCAGTGCACCCGCCATCTTTGGGATACTTTGCATCCCTGAATTTCCCTGAAAGACCAGAAGATGAATGGTGAAATGACGTCCGACTGCTAGAGGACTCATCACACCAGAAATCAAACATGAGACGCTTCAGCTCAGAAGATGATGATTTCTTGAGGAGATGTAAGCAGGGGGAGGAGCTACGTCACCTGGAGTAGTGGGGATAGGTCAAGTGTGGCAACAGAAGACCAGCCCAGCATCACTGTTGCTATGGTAGGAGACATCCATCTACACACACACACACACACATACACACACGTCATTAATCGTCAATATCATCCTTCAAGTGTGTGTGTGTGTGATTGCTGAGTCAGTGGGGGGCGATCACACACGCTGGTATTGATTCATTGTGGCGGCATGTTAACAGAGACATTAATTGCTCTGTTAAATTAGCTTGGTGGCTAGTTAGCTAGCTAGTTAGCTGCTGGTTCAGGTTAAAGATGCATTCAGTCATGTGACCTGGCCTGTATCAGGTCCATGATCATCTCTGTCATGGTCTCTGTGGATGTAACCAGGCCGGTTCTCCAGCAGACCTCCATGTTGGAGCCAGACAGGGTTGCAACTGCAAAGCCTCTTCCTTTAGAAAAAAACATTGTTTCCTACCCTGAATGGAAGCATCATATTATTTATTTATTTATTCCTGTTTTCTGGTGTGATGAGTCTCTCTGTTCTCATATACACTATATACATGACAACGGACCTCCATGATGGCGCCGGCTGTGGTTGCTAGGAGATTTGTGATGTCTGGATTGGGAGCAGAGGATGTCCCAGGATCCGTTCACTCTTTCACTTCCTCTGGGAGACACTGATTGTTCAGTAATACTTTGTTTGGTTGTTGGAACAACATTTAGTTTAGGGTTGTCCTGGTGTCTCAGCTGGCTGAGGTCCATACCGCCTACCTGTGATGTCCTGGGTTAGGGTTGGGTTTGAATCCTCTGTCATGTCATCCCTCTCCCATCGTTTGTCTCTCTGTATTCTGTAACTGTCCAATAAAGCAGAATTGGCAAAATGAAAATCATTAAAAACTGAAATTCAGCTTTACTCCCAGACATATCATACCAATCAAGCACCAGGGGAAGGGACTGAAGGTGAGCTGGGGAATGGAAGCTAGTGAGAAACTGTGAAGCAGGATGATGCTGACGAAGAGCAGACGTGCTCAGAAAGACGTCCCCGGATAACAGAAGTTTAAAAGAGAACAGAAATGTGTCCTCAATTCTATCAGATCGGATGCTTCCCACTGCTGCTGTGTAAGATCAATAACCTGCAGAACTCTTGTATCACTGTAGTTAATGTCTCCACTAGTAGATGTGTGTTGAAATTAAAGATTAAATAATGATTACATCTCACAGATTTTCCAATTCCTGAGAAATTCTGCACAATTAATTGAAAAAAAACAAAATCTGCAAAAAACAACAATATTGATTAAATGCAATTTGTGAACATCGTGGGACGTCAGTTCTTGGTTTGGTCTACAAATCAAATTAGATACAAACAAGTGTTAACGTCTCATTTTCTCCTTCAGTGTGTTTCATAATTCATACCCCAGTCATGATCGTCAACGAGAGGAATGCAATGTGACTTATAGTCAGAGAGAGAGAGAGAGAGAGAGAGAGAGAGAGAGAGAGAGAGACACACCAGTTTCCTGCTCACAGACAGCTTGGTGTTCTGCAGGTTCATGCTGACATTTAGATGAACAAACTAAACAACACCGGAAGGGAGCCAGGAGGAGTCCTTCTTCTGTCTGAAGGGCCTCCATCAGGCAGCGAGGGCCAGCGGCTAGAGAGTCTAGTGATTGTCAAGTTACATCTGTGTGTGTGTGTGTGTGTGTGTGTGTGTGTGTGTGTGTGATTTGCTTTGTTTCCCCCAAACTGGCAAAAGCATTGTTAACGTTTGAGTGGTTTGTGCTTTGGGAAAGGCATGATAACCAAGAGGCAAACTGCCACCATTATGTTCCTCTGTCGTGTGTGTGTGTGTGTGTGTGTGTGTGTGTGTGTGTGCTAAGTGTTCCCTCTTTTCTTTGTATTTGGTAATTTAGTTCCTCATCCCCCTCTCCTTGGGGACGAAGGATGAATGGAAATGTGAGTCTGACGGCAGTAAAGACTCTCTCTCTCTCTCTCTACCTGTCTCTCTCTCTCTCTCTCAGAAGTGCGAGTGAGTGATCAGAGTGACATTGTCTTGCTTCGTGTGAGTGAGTTTCTAACTTTGTCTCTTTTTCTATCTGTTTTGTTTCTTTTATGTGTTTTTTCTTTAGTTTTGGTTTCGAGGTACTTGTAGTAGTTTAAGTTAGTTTTCTTTAGTTTTGTGTTTTGACATGGAAGGATTAAATCGGCTTCCAGGATGACTAACGCTGTGGTTCTGGTTCTAGACAGCATTGATAAAGTAGCACGTTACCCGCTGGTGATGGCGGGGAAACGTCGGCGCAGGGTGACCCGGCAGAGGCACAGGGACAACGGGCAGGAGACCGAGGAGCAGGTGGAGGAACAGGAACGGGAACAGACTGAGCAGGTTGAACAAAGTGAAGTAAATGAACAGGTTGAACAACAGGTGGTTGTGCAAAGCAAGAAGGTCGTGAGGAGCAGGAGAAGTGTTGCTAGAGAGCAGACAGGGTGGCAGAGTCAGTGATGGAGGATGAGGAGGAAGATGTTTCAATGGATGGGGAACTGACGAAAGTGTCAGTTAGAAGGAAGCCCACCGAGGACAGACAGAAGTCCTCTAAGGTGAAAGGCCTCCAAACAGACCAAGGTCCCAGCCAGTCTGCATCTCCTGCTCAGACAGTCAGACAAAGAGAAGGTCTACAGCTTCATAAAAATCAGAAACCAAGGACATGAGAGCAGTTAAAGTGGAGGATGTCTTCCCAGACCTACATTTATTTATTGATTTACTGGGGGAGGATCCCGTCACTGAGCAGGAGATCTTCCGTCTTAAGAAACTGCTGCAGAAGGTGAAATTGTAAATGTCTGATGGTGAGTAGCTTGAAGTTTTACTCCCTCCTGTGTCTCTTTTATGGTTTCCGTTCAGCTCCATCCCCATAATGGATGATCAGTGTTTCCCTGTTCTACAGAGAAACTGTTCAATCAGACGGGGGAGGCTTCTACTAAGCACACTTTTATCCTGGGTTTTAAATACAGCAAACATTTTAGAGATAAGTGCCAAATTCTTCATTTCATTGTTGGACAGGAAAAAATGGCAATATACGTGAGCCGGAAAAAGAAAGTGGAGGAGGCTGCAGATCTTTGTGCAGATTTGTTGTTCATAAGGATGCTGAAGGCCAGAATCAAGGTAGACCTCTTCTACTGTCTGTCCATGAATGACCTTGCCAAGGTCAGGATCACCTGGTGCTATGGAGGAGAGCTGTGTTCAGATGAGGAGGAGGAGCTCATCTATGAGATAAACCAACTGTCTGTTTATTTATTTGCTGGTTTTGTTTGTTTTTCTCTGCAGTTTAGTTTTGTTGTGGTGTTTGTATATGTTGTGTATAGTGATGATCGAATGTAAGAAGGTTGTATTTTGTAATTTGTTAATCTGACCCAAATAAAGGGATGTTAACAATCTCTCTCTCTCTCTCTCTCTCTCTCTCTCTCTCTCTCATAATTCAACATTCATTCATTTATTTATCGATAAAAACATTTCCCGCTTCAATTGAGCGTAAAAACGTTTTGATGATATTGGGGAATTTTTATTACCTTTTTCCATTTCCATTCTTCATTTCTAATTCAATACATCTTCATTTTCAAAAGAACACTGTACACCAAGCTGTTACCCTCTCTCTCTTCCTTCTCCCTCTTTCATCTATCTCTCTCTCTCTCATTTTCAGTCGTCGTCCGCCTTTATCTCTCTTTCTCATTACCCCTCTCATCTCTCCTTCGCTCTCAATTGCTCTCATTTGAAACTGGATCAACCTTTGAAGCCAGGAGAGATCTCTTATCTTATTGGTCTGGCCCGTCTCCATAGATCATTAGTACCAATGTAAAATAACTCATGTCTCTGGTAAGTGAGCTTGACAAAGCAGTGTGCTTCATATGGCCCGTGGAAACACAGCAGCTTTGAGGTTTATACTGTGGCATTTAGAAGCAGGCGGGTCAACGGTCCCCGGTTCAAATTCCTGGGCCGTTGGGGAAAGTGGGTGGAGGCAAAAAAATAGCTAAACTGGAAACTTGAATGGCAAAGAAGGAACTAGAGTCAAAATATTAATACAAATAGAAATGGCAGTGAGTTATTTTTTCATTCATTCATGACCAGGCTAGCTAACTAGCTATAAGCTAGTATGACTAGGTCAGCTAGGCTAACTAGCTAATCTAGATAACTTAGTATGGCTAGATTGTATTTTTCTCACTTAGTAGCGCTAGGCTTCATATTACAGTTTTTCTCAGTTGCTTTAGTACATTTCTCGAATCATCCTTAAGATTTGCAAAACAGTAAACGCATTTCTCGAAACAATTGGTACAAACAGCACCACACTATGGATTACGTGCAAAAGCCCGTTGCTCAAAATCCTTAGTTCAGACGGGGATATATATATATATAAATTAACTCTAATTGAAATATTGTAGTTTTGTATTATCCAAATGTAGTTGAAAAATACATCAGTATAGTGCTGGTGGTGATGAGGAGTCAGGAGGAGATCCTTATTTGTACATTTAAATCCTTTAAGTAGTAGTACTACTACTACTAGTTGTAACCCTAACCCTAGTAGTTGTACTAGTTGTAAACCTAACCCTAGCCGTAGTAGTAATAGTTGTAGTTGTGGTAGTAGTATCTGTTATCTATACTATCAGGTAATACTAGTAATATTTTAAGGCTGCAGGCCAAAAAGACAGTTCTTCACAGAACAGCAGTAAACAGACAGACTGACAGTAGACAGACAGACTGACAGTAAACAGACAGACTGACAGTAGACAGACAGACTGACAGTAAACAGACAGACTGACAGTAGACAGACAGACTGACAGTAGACAGACAGACAGACAGACAGTAGACAGACCAGCTGCTGTTTCATATTGAGTGATGAAATTCAGGCAGTGATTATTTCTAGATTGCAGACAGTGTTTTGAAATCGATCTATTCATGTGTTCATCTACAGTATGAAATACCAACAGGGTCAGTAATGATCAATATTGATCCCCATGTTAAACTGCGCTTCACAACACTGCTTTGATGTTTGGTGTTGGGAGTACTGCAGACAACAGAGAAGAAAAATATGAAGCCATCCCAATAAGTGGAGGTAATTTCCTGTGATTTCATGCAATTACATTAATGCACTCTGAAGACCGAGGAGAGGTTTCTGAAGAGGGCTGGTTCAGTGAAGTGGATTCTATTTTGGATCTCTTCTAACTGAACAACATCCTGACGTCCTGAATGTACGACAAGCTGTACTCTGAACCAGACAGTCCACCGGGTTGGAGTGAGTTGACGAGTCAGCCGAACACCTAACATGTTGACGTCAAGTTTCAGAGGCAGCATGGTTCTCCTGGTGTTGGGATGCCTCCTCATCACTCTCCCCTTCTCCTCAACTCATATCTTCTTCTCCTCTCTCCTTTCCCAATGTCCTCTCCTTATCCCCTTCCACCTCCCTATTGTCTCCACCACTTCACCTCCATCAAACGTTCCCCCTCCCCCCCACTCATTTCATCCTCTCCTCCTCATATGCCTCCTCTCGCCTCCTCTTCTTTCAACCTCCTCCCCTGTTGATGATCTACTTTATCTCTCCGCCCCCTCAGCCTGAACATGGTGATTAACAATGACCTCAGCAGAGAGTGTGTGTGTGTGTGTGTGTGTGTGCAGGGCCGTGTTGCGCCGGCAGTCTTGCTTATTTAATTGCAACTGTTGTTGTTTTCCTGTTGTTTTGTCTCAAGGGAGTCATGCTGCTTCCCCTGGAAACCAACACAATAACAAGAGTGAGACCTCAGCCTACACTCCGCGGCGCGTTGGAGTCCGGTGGCGTCACGGATCCTTCGCTTTCTCCACCTCAGAATGACGTACCGCACCCTGGTGGTAGTAAAACTTTGATTGACATGTTGGTCCAACGCATCCCAGCTCCAACCCCCGACTCGACAGCTCTTCCAGGTCTGCCGGGACCAGGTCGGTCGCCGCTGCTGGTGACCAACCTGGTCCCGGAGGATGCAGCAACACTGGTCCCTACTCTAAAACACTACGGGTTGTAGCATGAGAAAAGTTAGCTCAGTGAACCTGAACAAACAGCTGGTTTTTGGCTTTGTTAGCTAGCTAGCAAGCAGGCTAATTTAGCAAAGTGTGTTAATGTGTTAAAATCCAACTTCTTGCCACTGCTAACGCTAGCTTCTACTAGATACGTTAACTAGTGCACAAATCAGATGTGTTAACAGGACAGTGGTGGTTAGCTGACCAGATGCTATGCTAGCTAGCTAACAAGATCTAAACACTAAATCAATCAGATGGATCAGTGATGAAATGATCAGTTCCCAGTACAAACAGAAATCAGCTGTGTCTATTAAATTCTGATGGGATGACCAAGTTGTACATTGAGAAACCAATCAGCTGTTCAGCAGTTCACGGCCACTGTTGCCCAAGAGCCGAGGATCCTCCAATATGGCTGCCAGGGTGCATTACATTACCTGGCTGTCGAAAGGGACAGAGGGAGAAAACTGGACGTCAGAAGCGAAGAGAGGCCTGCATGCGGAAGCTAAAATATAGTGTCTTCCTCAGTAATTACCCATCAGGCCATACAGCGCTGCACACCATGTTCCCCCGAGCTTTGTAATATAGTAAACTTGGACAGGGACTCGCCCTGGCAGCCCTGGCACTCGTTTGTAATAAGAGATTTCTGTCAGAGAATGGATTTGGAAAAGGACTCGACAACGCAACACGGGGCATAATTGGGTTTTGATTAACTTTCCAAGCCAGCCGAAGATCGAATCTTACCACCTTGGACGATTTACAACTTCTAAAATTGTGTTGCTTAATTTAATTTTGCTCAATCCTGATCAGGCAGGTGAAAGTTAAGTTTGATTTTGGTCATGGTGGATTTTGGCAGCAGTGTTGATCTGTCCAACTGTACCCTGCACCCCCCCGGAGGTTGATAATCTAATAGACTCAGAGAGAGGGCTTCCCTGTCGAGATTCGGCAACCGTTTAGAAATCCTCCCAATGTTATAAATGGAGAAAGAATCTAATGGAGAAAGAGTAGAGGATCAAGTCCCATGTGGGTGCTGGGAGCATTATTGCAGCATTTTATCAACGATCCACGGACTAAGATGGGTTATTCAATTAATGAAGTACGGCTAGCTGCACTTAATAATGAAGCATCACCCCTAACCCCAACCCCTGCTGGCCTGGGGTCAAATCCCACCTGAACTTCTTCTTCTTCTTCTTGCTAATGTCTGTCTCAAATAAAATCAAAGTGAGGAAGAGAAAGAACAAAGCAGGGTTGCTAGATATTTTTGCTGCAGTGTTTCAACCCATCGCTGTATCCTTGTTAGGTCAAACAAAACAAGGTTAACATGGGGCAGCTGCAGCCTGGAGGTGAGAGAAGTAAGGTTTGGCCTGGAAGACCATCGGTTCAGATCACAGGCTGAATCTCCCCTCCCTCGACAAGGTGTTGAGTTGCCTTTGAGTGGCGCCTTCATTCCCCAGATGCTCAACAGCAAAACTGTGGTTGCACTGGGCAGCTCTTAGGTGTGAATGCGATGCAGGTCAATGCTGAAATAGAGTACATGTGCTCAGTCGACTTTATCAAATATTACTCGACGGAGATCGGTAACTAACGCTATGAAGCTACGGGTTACGTTAACCTTCCAAAGTCTGTGCGATGTATGAACGAGTCACTGCGTGCTCGTAGGTCAATAGCTGCCTCCATCCATCCATCCTGTCTGAAGATGAACGAGCTCTACCAGATGACTCACTCACACGTTTGATAATTGAATTAAACACAAATAACAGCTTGGGTGTCATCAGCGTATGGACCAACGAATACGAGAGGTGGAGTACTCGTGGAGACGTGTGGTGAGAGTTGAGTGTGCTAGAAAATGAAAGATGAGAGTGCTTAGCAAAAGTAAATCACCACTCTTAATTCTCAGTTAATTGAAGCCTGCGGTGTGGGTTGGTGGGGTGGGTTGGGCTCAACCGGCCCACTTCAAAAACACATCTGGACCTTTTAAAGAGCTTTAATGTGATTGCGTACAGCGTGGTGTCATGCAATTACTTTAACTCTGATTGTAATTTCCCACCAAATGACCTCTGAAGTATCCGGTACTCCACTACGTAAAGAGGTTGTGTCTCCCTTTGGCATGCTGATTGCTCAGCTCGTAGAAATCGGCCTAAAATGGCATTACACTAATGATTTTTAATTTCATGGATTTACTCATGAGGGGGGGAAAACAGACTTTAATTGCTAACAAGATAGAAAGAGAAAATGGGATAAAAAGTCCCTGTAATGACTTGGTGGTAATGGGCAGGTCTGCAGGAGAGATAGTTTCTTTCTTTCTTTCTTTCTTTCTTTCTGTGTTATTTAGACTCTATTATTTTGTGTTGGTTTTAGCTTCGGCACTTATCTAGAGTGGTTCATAATGATCGCAACAGAAAAATAAGCACCCTGACAATGTTCCTGTGTGATATCAGGTCAAGTCATTTTTAGTGTCTAAATGCTCCAGCGCTTTCTGTTGGTTTCAATGAAGAGTTTGTGTCATTGTCTGTCCAGGGTGTCTGCATCGCACCAGTAAAGATTTCATCCTCTTTTACTTCCCATAAGCCAGGGGTCACCCTATCTCTATCTTATCCTTTCGTTCCAACCAAGCAGTAGCACGCCTGATTCTACCAGTCAAGAAGCAAAGACTCTAGTGGTTGCTCAGTAGAATCAGGTGTGCTGCTGCTCGGTTGCAACAAAAGCCTGCACCCACTGTGGCCCAGTCTGGATAGGATCGGTGGCCCCTGCCTATAAGCCCTATTCGGACAGGATTAGTTTCCATGACGACGTCTGTGAAGTAATTGTTATCACAGGACGTATCGAGCGACTGCTGGGTACCGATGACGATCACATCACGACCATCAAAACGATAAGTTACCCAGCGAACCAACCCAAACGCATTTCTGTAGTTTACTGGCTCAACATGATCGGAGACAATATTGCCAAAGCGGTGTACAAATTCTCTTTATCTCCTCTCTCTCTCTCTCGCTATCTCTCTCACACTGTTTCATTTTCATCTCTATAATGTTCTCTCCGTTCTAACAATTTACCAGTTTCTGTTCTCCGGAGAGGGTTGGGGATACAGCAGGGAGAAGCCTCAATAAGCTGGAAAGAGGACATGGTGTATGGCTTCTTATTGTCTCCTCATCTCTTCTCCTGTATCCTCATCTCCTCCTCCCTCTCCTCCTCCTCCTTCTCCTCATTCTCTACAGTATAACGCTGCCTCCAACCCCTGACAGATGAACAGTTAGCGCTGTCTATTTTCAGGAGCGTTGTGGAGAATTGTGGCTGTGGCTTTGTTGTGTTGTAATCAGCCCGCTTGTCAAAACCAATCCAAATCTTATCCAGCCAGATAAACAGTTCCTGGGAGAGGAAGGAACACAAGAGCTTGTTTACAGCTGTCCGAAACAATCGCCAAACCCGCGATACCATCACGGGTCACGGTTCTCACCTCGTTACGTCTCTCTCTCTCTGTTGTTTGTCTCTCTCTGGCTCTCTCTCCAGTTGCACATTTTGAGTTTTGGCAGGTCGTCTGTGGCCTCAACTCAAGTTTCTGTAGTTTCTCCAAAAGCACCACGGAAGGAAGAAACTGAAGATATCTGGTCAGGACTGCATTAATACTATGGAGACCTAAATGGGGTAAAGTTTGCTAGCTACCAAAGGATAGGCTAGCTTTGCTTTGTCAAGAACCAATGGGAAGCTAGTTGCAGCAATATATGTTGTTTTTCCACCTCAGGAACTCTCCAGGAACTTCAATTACAAGCCATTGAACTGAAGGTCAGGGGCTCAGCGGCATTTCGGTATTAATTATCAGGTTTTACATTTTTTAAAACATGCAAAGGTCTTAAGATGACTCGAATAACTTTAATGGTATTCCAGAAACAGTGTGCATGATTTGATTTGATTTTTCCAAATGGATATTCTTCCGTTTTGGAACGAAACTCTTTAACTGGCGACACTAAAACAATGGTAACAAACAAAAATCAAATTACTAGTAAGTAATCCTTCATTTATTGAAAATTACCCATTTTCATTTAACTTCTATTATTATGATATTACTTACTACAATATTAAAAGACTTAAAAAGCATTATCTTTTCTGCGTCCAGCGCGATCTTTTTCACTCTGTCTCTTATTAAACCGGTTTCTATTTTCCGGTCTTTCTTCCTCTATTTCTGCAGCACTGATTTGTGGTAGCAACAAAACACACAACCCTCTTTTCCTCTTCCTGCCTCTACTTTAGTGACAAGTAGTATGTGACAGATAAGACTAATTCATTTTCAGACAAAAGTATTACATTTGAAAAACTAATTTCGTTCTTGTTTTATTACAGTTATTACAGTATTGGTCGCTGCAGATCAGTGATGCAGAGCTTGTCTGTTAGGGTTAATTGTTCATCAATCTGTTGGTAATGCCTCGGGGCTCTAGTCTAGTCAGGCTCTGTCCACAAAGTACTATAAATGTATGAGCACATATTAGTCATACTTTTTCTCATGTTACCGTTGTTTTATATGAAAGTAAGATATGTGTTTTATTGATATATTGTTGAAAGTTTCGGGTACCGGAGACCTCATGGTCCCGCTGAGTCCGACGGTTTACCTTCTGTGAAAGTAAATTAGCACAGAATGCTAAAATTTATCATTTATCATTTTGTGTCTGTTGTACTGATGCTGTGTTGCCACAGACATGTGGTATGTGTGTCATGAACATGTGCCTGAGTGTTGTAGAGTAAGATAGTGAGGCCTGGATTTGAGGCCCTATAAGGCAGTAAAACTGAACTTGACCAGACCACTACTGTGTGGAGAGAGCCTATAGGATGAACCATGTTAAACATGTTATCTAAGCATAAGAGACTTATTTGTTCCTAAAGAAACTATAAAGATTGTAGTTAGCTGGATTTCAGAGAGAGAGAGCATAGAGAGACTTTGACTTTCTGTGTGACCTGTGTCTTTCTCTCTCCAATATATCTGTATACAATATATTTTTATACTTCAACCTGTCAATGTTTTGTGTGTTATTTCAAGAGTTCTGAGTGCTTACAGGCAATTTCCACGACACTTCGTAGTTGGTATTTAAGTTAGTTACTTAGATAAAGTTGAAAAGATACTGTCGTCATGGTAACTGTGTGTTCATGCTTGAAAAATGTATGGAAAAATGTTTTTTGCATTGTGTAAAATACCACTTAACACAGACGAGAGAAGGCTGAGCTGCTGTCGTCTCTTCATCCTCCTCCCGGTTCAAGGGCACAACACTTTCACCACATTCCCATCTGAGTTGCAACAACAATACAGCAGCCTCCTATCTACTCTGTTTTTCTACACTCCTCTTCAAGCAGAACAGTGCTGCTGTCTCCATCCACCCTCCTGCCTGGATTGCAATAGCAATAAAATGGCCTCCTGGATTCCTGTCTCTCTCTTTGACTAATGCTCTCTCGCCCCGTCTCTCACTGCGATTCACTTCTACCTGAATGGCCAACAAACAGACGGCCCCCTTTTTCTCTCCTCTTTCTCTCTCAGCTACTTGAGTTTCAATCACGAAAAGTCCTTATCTCTTTCGTTCTCTCTTTGTAACACCCGACTTGCACTTGCCGTAGCGCTAAACGGTCAACTCTTTATTTGTCATCCCATTCTCTCCATCTCTTTTTCTCTCTTGCAACACGCTTCCTGCTTCACTCCTCTTATCCACGTTGTTGTATACTCCGTCTCTTTTCTCTCCAACGCCCTCCCATCTGAGTCGTAATCACCAGAAAACTCTCCTTTTTTACTCCCTCCCTGTTTTCATCTCCCTGCAGCACCCTCCCACCTAACACAGTCTAACATCTCTCTCTCTGTTTCATTCCCTCCATCATTTCTGCATCAACCCTCCCACCTGAGGAGTAGCAGCAGCAGCAGCACAACAATTTCTTACTCAGCACGTAAAATGCACCCTGGGACTGAAATCTGTTCACAGGCCAAAGCAAGTCAGTCTCTTTCTCCAGGTTATTATCTCCACCTTGCTAATACCTGGTAGGATAGGATCCCCTTCCCCTCCAGAACAGCCTGGATCCAACCAGACGCTCCCCAGAGATCACGGTCCATGCTGACTTGATAGTATCACATACTTACTGCAACATCCCATCCCACCTGGTCCTACAGGTCTCCATTGGGTTGAGATCTGGGGTCTGAACTAAAGCCGCCGTCGTGTTCCTGGAACCGTCTTGTTGTTGTTATCCTGCTGCAAGCGTCCGTTTGAAAAAGAGGCTGACTGTGGCCATCTGGTCAGCAACAAAGTTTAGGCATGCAAACGATGCTGGGTGCATTAATATTAACGGGTCAGGAGAACATTCCCTACACCACCAGCCTGACAGGATGGATCCATGGATTCATGCTGTTCGTGCCAAATTCTGACCCTGCAGCATTTCACAACAGAAACCAGGATCCGTCAAACCAACAATTTTACCCTCTGCAGTCGCCTCGTTCTGAAAGTGTACCTAATGAGTGTAGCTCTGACACACACACACACACACACACACAGCTTACTGCACTTAAACACATGCTCTACTGTGCATCCGCTGTGGAGAAGAGAGTAAAACTATTCCTGCTTATAGTTATTCCACCAAGTAGCCAAAATACCCACAGCTGAATATCCCCAGGGCTAGTCCATGTCCTCCCCAGTGGGACACACAAGTAATAGAGTGTGTGTGTGTGTGTGTGTGTGTGTGTGTGTGTGTGTCCTAATATGGTAAGCAGTGTGCGTCCTGTGCGTCAGTACTCGTTTGGCTGGCGGAACGCTCATTAGTTTGAATGTCGAGGCATCCCAGACAAATTTAGCACCGATGCACCAGGAACAAGCTCTCGTCTCCAGGCTACAAGCCTTATGACAATTAGTCTGTCTTCCCTCCTCTCTCCTCCTGTCTCTCTCTCTCTCTCTCTCTCTCTCTCTCTCTTTCAGTGCCTTGTCCTCAGGCGTCGTTTACAGCCTGCAGGCATTATGATCTTCAGTCTCTATCCATCTATCATCTATCTCTCTTGTTTTAAAGTTGCTGCATGGAGCACTTTAACATCAATACATCATTTCCACTGATTACTATAATAACAACCAGACCAATAGCAGCCTGTCAGCCTCTACCAGCCTCTACCAGCCTGTCAGCCTCTACCAGCCTCTACCAGCCTGTCAGCCTCTACCAGCCTCTACCAGCCTCTACTCTGCATGTCACCAAACAGGAAGAGGGCGCTGTTCTTCCAGCGCTAACGGAGCTAAAGATAAAGAGTTTCTGGAGACGGCAGATGGAGGAAGGAGAGAAAGGAAGATGGAGAAATCACTTCAACATGTTGATCCTCTTCAGGAGAGACAAAGACGCCAGGGAGGGGGAGGGGGGACAGGAAGCAACGGGGCTTATGGGAAATGTAGTCTTAATGTGTAGAAACACTAGCTAACAATACCACTGGTGAGAGATAGAGGCTACCAGTCGTCTCCATGGTGGTCTCACTGGTTTACAGTCATTTACACCAAGGTAGCTCTAATAATTTGACATTGATAAATTGGATGTTTAAGCCGCTACACACAGCACCTTTAAACTCCTTTATCTGATGCTGCACTGTCAGTGCTTTCTGGAAAATCACACACAACGATTTTTTTTCTCAGCCGACTCGTTCCATTCATCATGGCGTCTCCTTTCCTCTCCCTCTTTTTCCTCCTCGGCCATTGTTGTTTTTCTGGAGGAACCATGAATAATTGAAGCACCGAGCCAGGCGTACGTCAGGCAGCACAACACGATGAAGTCGGAGCTGTAGGAGATCCCTGGTGGACCTGAGGAGGTGGAGGAATTATGACCCCCACCGTCTAAATCAATGGTAATTAGGCTGAATCCATCCACTGCAACCCATCCAACCCTGCAATTTTCTTTCCACATCAATAGAATACAGATTATAGAAATACAGTCTGCTGCTCGTGTTTTCCTTTAGCGTTGTCTTCTAAAGCACATAACGTAACCGGCTGGTGCTGATTTCCAATGCTGCTCTCTGATCAGCCTCAGAACCACAACTGGAGCCTCATCCAGTGTAAAGACCTCAGAACAGTGGAAGTGACGGATGTGAACCCATCGAATCCCAAAGGTCAGAGTTTGTTTCCCACTTGATGAATAACAACGAAGCAACGAAACTGAGTTACGATTGATGTAATGGAGTTTTATTTTTCTGGCCCGCAGGTTATTCTTAGAAGCATCACGGTTATTGACAGCTTCCGCCGCGGCTCAGCATCCATCGCTGTAGATTACGGTGCTCCACATTGAAACTGTCAACAGCCTCATCCGCCTCCACAGAGCCGCCACACCGTCCATCAGCAGAGGGAATCCTTCACTCCTGTTGACTGTTTTCTTCTTCTTCTTCTTCTCCTCCCATCTTTCCCTGAGCTCTCCTGCGGCGTCCTCAGCCTCAGACCGATGACCCTCGACATGCCTTCAAGAAGAAGCTCGCCCTCCCCCTAGTTATTCCTGAATATTGGCTAACGCTAGCTAGCTGGAGAGGGACACGAAGCGCAGGCTGTTACTGCACCTCTATGAGTCTTTATGTCCCAACTACTGATCAGTGGTCAGCGCTAAGATTTCAACTGCCTGTTGTAATTCTTCCCCAACAGCAAGGAGGAAGAGGATCAGGTCATTTTGACGTTTTAAGCTAAAATCCAGAAACTTAAGAGCTAAATGTTGAAGGGAAATCCCACCACAAAATAACAGACTAGATTCTCTGTAGTGTCTTTAGAGGTACTGAATGATGAACTTCTGATAGCAGTCCCTCTGCTGGCCACCCAGTAGAGTCTGGTGGACTGATGGACATCCTGACTGAGGTGGTTTCCCTCCTTCAACCAGATCAGACAGGGTGGCCTCTGTTGTTCTGTGACCCACGAGAGCATCTCTCTTTTACCCCACGCCACTTTAGTCGGGAAAATATCGATCAGCGCCGGCTAAAAAAGATGTCAGTGGAAAACAGCCGTGTCACACTGGGGTACGAAACAGCCTAAAATAGACTCTGGTGTAGAGTAGAATGGAGTGGAGTCAGGTAGAGTAGAGTAAGGTAGAGTAGAAAAGAGTAGAGAAGGTTAGTGTAGAGCAGAGTGGAGTAGGATAGAGCAGAATACAGTGGAATAAAGAGAAGAGTTAGACCATCTGAATAGGAAAGCTTCTGGACTAAACACTGAACTATCGGTCCATAGAATCTGATTCAGGATCAGATCTCTCCTCTCTTTCTAATCCTTGCCTCCTATTATATCTAATATTAGGTCTTCCTCTCTTTCTCTCTTCCCTTTATCTCTATTGAAGTAGGAAGCAGCCTGCAGCATCAGACTGGTACTTGTTGTGTTACATGTTGTCGTGTTGTTGTTGTTCTGGTGTTGTATCAGACGAGTCAGAAGCAGTCGGCCTTCCAGCTCTTCCACCCTCAGATCAGATTTATATGATGTTGAACCATTTGTCTGCATGCTGCCTGTAATGGCTAATAATGGTTAGTTAGTCTCGCCCCTTATCCATCTCTCTCCATCTCCATCCATCTCTCTCTCTCTCTCTCTCTCTCTCTCTCTGTCTCTCTCATCTCTCTCTCTGTCTCCAGGTTACACTAAATAATCCATCAAAGTTATTAAAAACAAGTGTAAACAACCAACAACCCTCCCAACTCTCTCTCTGCCTCCCACTGAACGCTAGTGCCCCCTATGGCCAGTACCGGAATCACCAAGGTGCTCTGCAGCATGTCTTCCTGTCAAAGTGAGTTTGTCGGTGTTTTATTAGCAGCCAGGGTGGTCGAGGGTAGAGAGACAGTCCTGTAACCACAACGGCGTGGTTTGAATCCCTGGAGAGGTTTAACTCTAACTGAAACAATTAAATTATCCTGGCCAAGAAAGCAGCAATACTGATAAAGCTGTAAACAAAAGACATGGACAAATTTAATAGAACAAATTAAATTAAAATCACCTAAAGGGAATGTCCAGAGTCAAAATTCACTAGAAACCGTTCTGTAACAGAAATGTCACAGGCTTGAACCCTGACTGGTTTACAGTCACTGTGGATAAGAGCATCAGATAAAACCATTGAAATGTTTTCCTCTGGATATAAAATATAAAAAAACTGAAGCATCCAAGAGTCCTGAAGGGCACACAACACATTTCAGGGCAAACCAGGTTAGAGAAAACCATTTTCTCTAACCTGGTTTGTTAATGTATTTCCATTGAGATTCATTTATGTTTTCAAGAAGACGCCTGGCCAGGAAAGCAGCACTTGAAACTGAGATGCTGTCGACAACAACAACAATGCAAAAATGAAATGAAATCGCTACATGCCAGGTTAGGTTACATCAGTTGCTAGAGAAACTGTCCCGTGACCAGGAAGTCACAGGTCTGATTCCCTCAACAGCCATTGTGTCCATCAGAGGTTTGTGTCCTGGAGCAAAACAGTCCAGTACAAACCCTGTGCAATAAAATTAAGATGTTTCTTTGAAAAAACTGACTTGTGCTCTCGTTCAGATTTTCTTCACCAGCAGTTTCCTCTCGCTGCCACTTGGGGCCGCCACAGACTAGATTACATAAAGTTACATCGTGCAGGTTTAACACAGCTAGCTAGCAAGTGCTAAGTAGGTAGCTTTCATTGAAAATAAACAGAAAACTGGGAAGCTTCCTCCATTCTGAACTATTCTTCATGGAGCAAAATCACATCGATAGGGAAAGGAAGGGTCTGATGGGTGGGGATCTGATGGGTGGGGATCTGATGGGTGTGGATCTGATAGGTGGGGATCTGATGGGTGGGGATCTGGTGGGTGTGGATCTGATTGCCCGTTGTGTTCGACGGTCTTACTGTCGGCCACTGAGCAGCTCCACTGCAGCAGTGGGAGGTTAGGTGCTTTGCTGAAGGTTTGATATCCACCTTGACGGTAGAGAGTTTTCTACCCGATGCCCACATGTGAAATGAGTCAAACCGTGGCCAAAGTCTGGCCGCGCCTTCAGGTGTTAACGGAAATACCGGAATTGGGCGCACACCAACCAACCAACCAACCAAGCAACAGAGTGGTGAAAGCCCTGATGTGGCGTTCAGGCGGCGGATCGCATGTTAGCCTTGTCAGCACCTGACGGCACCATGTAATTTATCACTCTATAAATAACGGGTGTTGTTGTGTTTCTATTGTCACTCGTTGTTGAGCTGTCACTTCTCACACATTGTTGTCTTTATTAAATGGATCAATCAGCTTGACGTGAGTTTTCTTCACCGCAGCACAAAGACGCTCTGTTGCTAAAACATCAGCCGGCAAACCTCCTGTTGTTATGAGTCCATTTAGTTTTCATTTCTGACAAAAAAACACTTGTGTGTGTGTGTATGTGTGTGTGTGTGTGTGTGTGTTTTCAGGGGGCTCTTAACAAGGTAATGTTAAATTAAGGTTTTATTCAACTCTCCAGACTTATAGTTGAGTGTTTAACCATAATATCACCACCATCTACAGATCTATCAATATTACAAGTTAATATCAAAGTCCAAATGTCTTGTTCATACATGTTCCTGTGTTACATGTTCCTGTGTATTGGGAGCGTGTCACAGTCAGGATACCAGTTCTGGTTCTGGTAACAAATCCGCTGGACACCTGAAGCAGAAACTGACCTCAGCAGAAAGCAAAGACCTGAGGAGGCACGAGATTACCGCTTGACACACACACACACACACACACACACACACACACACACACACACACACACACACACAAGACATAGAAGCACACACTTATATATGCACCATAAACACATACCTCTTAATGACTGTTAAATGCACACACACACGCGCGCGCCAGTTTGCCTTGCTGCTCCAAATGCGCATACAAGATGGGTTACTAGCGAGAGGGGGGAGGAGGGGGAGGGGGCGTTAAGGAGCAAGCCCTCATAGAGCTGGTCGTTTCTCATTCCTCAGGATCTGAGCTGAGGAGGAAGAAAGAAAAGAAAGGAGGAGAGGCTGCATCTTTATACCAGACCCCTCCTCCGTCTGTCTCTCTCTCTCCCTCTCTCTCTCTGTCTGCCTGTCTCTCTCTCTGTCTCTCGCTCCCTGTCTCTCTCTCTGTCTGCCTGCCAGCTGATGCTGACCGGAGGTAAAGCTTTCTCGTCATCCCGGGGAAACCTGGACGGACGGACGGGATCCGGGGAGTATACTCGCGGCCGCGGTCATGACAGCGGGAGAAAACTGAGAACGGACAGACAGAAAAACAGAGAACAGAACGAGAGGAAATAAAAAGCCGTCAGATGAACAGACAGGGACGCTGAACGCAACATAACTTCCACCGTTTCTCTCTCCGGGGCGGTCTGCAGGGGAAGGGGCGCTTTGGGCTTGTTTGGCAGACTCACTGGAGAGGTAGGATGCGTGATATCACAAACATGCATGTACATATATGAGGATATAGGCGTGTGCATGTATATATATGAGGATACAGGCGTGTGCATGTACATATATGAGAATATAGGCGTGTGCATGTGGGCATATACACGCATACAGTGCGCACTGCGCTAAGAAGCCTCTGCTCCGCCTGCAGGTTGTCACTGTGTTTATGTTGGACTGCTTTCACTGAAAGGTTGCCATAACATAGTATATGGATATTGATGATGGTCTGCGTGCGTGCGTGCGCGTGCGATTTGGTCGTGGTGCGTTTAAAGTGTGTTTGCGGTGTGTGTGTTGTGCGTTTAGTTGTGTTTACCTCTCACACTTGCTCTGCTTGCGGTGCGTAGTTGAGCGTGTGTGTGTGCGTGCATGCGCGCGCGCGCGTGTGTTCATATTCTTCCCATGGGGCTTCTATCAGAGCCTAGTTGCCTTCCAGTCATTTAAAGGGGAATTCCACTGAATTTAAGATGTAACCTGTATGATGTTGTCATGACCCAGTCCTGCTGCAGCACAGAAACCAGTCTGACCAGTTGTTGTGCAACATGTCAAACAGAAACCAGTCTGACCAGTTGTTGTGCAACATGTCAAACAGAAACCAGTCTAACCAGTTGTTGTGCAACATGTTAAACAGAAACCAGTGGAACCAGTTGTTGTGTAACATGTCAAACAGAAACCAGTCGAACCAGTTGTTGTACAACATGTCAAACAGAAACCAGTCGAACCAGTTGTTGTGCAACATGTCAAACAGAAACCAGTCGAACCAGTTGTTGTGCAACATGTCAAACAGAAACCAGTCGAACCAGTTGTTGTGCAACATGTCAAACAGAAACCAGTCTAACCAGTTGTTGTGCAACATGTTAAACAGAAACCAGTTGAACCAGTTGTTGTGCAACATGTTAAACAGAAACCAGTTGAACCAGTTGTTGTGCAACATGTCAAACAGAAACCAGTCTAACCAGTTGTTGTGCAACATGTCAAACAGAAACCAGTTCAGCCAATTTAACAAAATGCTGTTAGAGACACTCAAACCCCATGATCCTTTGAAACTCTGCAAAACCGTGGTACAAGCCTGGATGCCCAGTGTGTGTGTGTGTGTGTGTGTGTGGTAATCTAGTCTTCCCTAGAGGTTTATATCAGCCCTTTAAAGGGGAACACCACTCAGTTTACCAGCAGAAAGTGTGCTGGATGTTCATCCCTCCCTTCTTTCTCTATGGACCTGTACATAGCTGTGACATCACAGATTAAGGGGCGGGGCAAACTCTTTCCTCTTGCTCCCTTGCATGTGACTGTCCAGTAGCACCGACCAAACTGCCCCACAGGAATTTCCTCCAAGCTGAAATTCAGTGGTATGTCCCTTTAAAACACTTAACGTATTCCGCCTTTTGCTGCATCATGCCTCAAACAGCACAGAGACCCTGTGACTTCTAATGTCTGCTGCAGTAGAAACATGAGAAAAATAGATTTGGACAGACTTGAACAGGTTTCCCTCCACAGTCCATCCTGCAGTCACATGTTCATGTAAACAGGCTAGCAAGGTCTAGTCCACCAACTGACAAGTTTCTTTAATTGGTGTTTGCTCGTTAACAAGGTGACCCTCTGAGGAGGTTTTTCCAGCGTGCAGGTATCCACCACTCTGGATAGTTTGAGGGCTGGATGCCGTTAGCCGGTGTGTTCAAGCACCTTGACTACAGCAGCTCTTTGCTACTGTAGTTGGTCAGGCAGGACCCGGGCTGAGGAGGAGCCAGTTCCAGTTCCACACCAGTTACATTGATCACAGAAGTTAAATGGTCACGTGGTTCATGAGCAAAAACCAAGGTGGATTCAGTGACGCTGGATGGGAGGAGTTACTGGCAAGCTTGAGGCCTTTGCATTCAGAAGGGGACATCTGTGATGATGGTGTCATCTTATTTTTGAAATCCCCCCCCCGCCATGACTGAAGTGTATATCAGTGGTTCTCAATCCAGTCCTCAAGGACCCCCTGTCCTGGAGGTTTTAGCTCCAGCTCTACTCAGGCACACCTGAACCAATTAGAGGCTTCAGGTTTTCATGATACCTTAATTGGTTCAGGTGTGTCTGAGTAAGACTGGAGCTAAAACCTCCAGGATGGGGGGCCTTGAGGACTGGATTGAGAACCACTGGTGTATATAACATCCAAACTGTAAAAGGCATCAGAAGTTCCCCTGGATTCACCTGACTGGTATTTGAATGGAAAGAGCAAGTGATGGTAATGAATGAATGTCATTTTGGTGTGAACATCCCCCGTTGCAGTGGATCGGGTACGTTGTTGCATGGTTACATGGTTGTGATAAATTGATGTCAGCATCATCACCGTTAGTGTTTTCCCTGTCATGTATATGGAACCGGTACCCGGCCCACCCAGAGTGCATCCTTACATGGACACACTGAGAGTCCACATTGTCAACATCAATGTAGAGACGCTCACAGGCTGCACCTACTGCTGCAGGGACACACTGGTGGCTAGATAAGGTGCTGGTATGTAGGGAGGGGGGGAGGGAGGGAGGTTGGAGGGATGGAAAAAGAGATGTAAACAGAGAGGGGCAGGGGAAAGAGAGGGAAGGGTGGATGGAGAGAGAAAGAGAGAGAGAGAAGGATTGGGGAATAGAGAGCGGCAGGTGTAACCCTGCAGTGCAGAGAGAGAGAGAGAGAGGGAGAGAGAGAGAGAGAGTCTATTTGATATATTTACTCACATTTACACCACATTCTGCACAAGGACTCAATCCTCTTCAACGTCTCTCCTTCATCTCCGTCTGCCCTTCATGACTGAAGAGGCTTTAATAGGTGAAATCAACCTGATTCAGCTGGAGAGCCTGGAGAGCCTGGTTCAGCTGGAGAGCCTGGTTCAGCTGGAGAGCAGGTCACCACCATGTTCTTTCGGCTCTGTGTACGTCAGGTGGTAAAGCTGTCGAGGTCTGATAATATTATTTAGTAAATGTGTCGTTGCTCCAGATATGAGATGTTTTGGTACTTTGCCATAGCTTGAGGTTTAAAGGTGCCACATGTATTATTGAGACGTTATTGGAGTATAATTACAGTAAACCAACCAGACCACCACTAGCAGCCTGTCAGCCTCTACCAGCCTCTACCAGCCTGTCAGCCTCTACCGGCCTCTACCAGCCTCTACTCTGCATGTCACCAAACAGGAAGAGGGCGCTGTTCTTCCAGCGCTAACGGAGCTGAAGATAAAGAGTTTCTGGAGACGGCAGATGGAGGAAGGAGAGAAAGGAAGATGGAGGAATCACTTCAACATGTTGATCCTCTTCAGGAAAGACAAAGACGCCAGGGAGGGGCAGGGGGACAGGAAGCAACGGGGCTTATGGGAAATGTAGTCTTAATGTGGAGAAAAACTAGTAACAATACCACTGTCGTCTCCATTGTGGTCTTACTGGTTTACAGTCATATCAAGGTAGCAGTATGAATTTGAAAATTATGCATTGATGTTGAAAACCCTTCTCCCTGACCTCCCCCTCCATCTCTCCCCCCTCCAGGGATAAATCAACCCTCCCTTCTCTTTCGGTCAAAGATGGAGTTCCCAGGCGACTCCATCCTGGGTGACCTGGGTCACTTCCAGCTCTACAACGACTCCTTCTTCCAGAACAACTTCAGCGGCGCCTACAATGACACCGACGCCTTCCTGCCCATGGGGGTGAAGGTCACCATCGTGGTCGTCTACATGATCGTCTGCGTGGTCGGCCTCGTGGGAAACTGCCTGGTCATGTACGTCATCATAAGGTAAAGGAATTGGTAGTTTCTCCGTGCGTATGTTTGAATTTGGTTGAGAGAACCAGGACCTGCGACGCCTTACCTGGAGCTGTCAGAGTTAGAGACGCAACAGTAAATGTGTCTTGAAATATGGCCTGAGCCCAGGGTCAAAAACACCAGAGCATTGTTAACCAACCCCAAGGAAACCCAATATTGAACCGTTTTTGTTTTGTTTGATCTCTGAAAACAGGTTCATGCATTTACCAGGATGTTTTTGACATAAAGTGATAGAAAATAGGTTATCTTATTGCAAACTGTTGAGTTGTGGAGGCGTCGTCTGCAACGCTACGTGACTGTGACGTGTACGCTACAGCTAAATGAACGGCGCCAATGTTACAGCCAGGCTACATGTGTCCAACGCCTGAGTCTCCATGTTGAGTCTCCATGTTGAGTCTCCATGTTGAGTCTCCATGTCGAGTCCATGTTACATTCTTGGCGTGATCTTGGAGGTTTGGTCAGATCCTGCAGGTCTCGGTTTGCTGAATTAGTTGGCAGTATGATCGTCTTTGTGCACGGCCTGGTGGGAAGCATCACTGGCTGTGAGCGTGTGTGTGTGTGTGTGTGTGTGTGTGTGTGTACATGCTATGCAGGTTGTGTGGATTTCTCTGTGCTTAGCCTTGCAGGCAACTGTCTGGTCATGTATGTCATGTATGTGTGTGTGTGTGTGTGTGTGTGTGCTCTCTAGCTTCTTTCTGTTGTGAATAATTGCTATCTGTGCTGCATTTGTTCTCTGCTTTGACGTGTTGAATGACGAACACACACACACACACACACACACACACCCTCTCTCTCCCCTATCCACGCGAGCTGTTGCATCACCTCTATCGCTAACATGCCATTCCCGTCAGCGGTGTCAGCTCTCAGCCCGTCGCCCCCGGTAAAGATGGCCGCCCTCAACAATTTGCCTCCGTCAGACATGTCAAAAGGCAGTGGTCGCCCCCGGTAACAGCATCACCATAGATGAAAGGCAGGATTACAGAGCATGGCGGCCCAAATGAGGCAGAGCGTATCCAGTTTAGCCCTTTAGCCCTTGTTAGCTTCCTGTTCAGTCAAAGCTTGATGGTGGATTCCAGCGGTTTCGGCGGCTACGTCAGTCAGGACCGTTTGAGCGTCACACACTATTTGGACACTGACGGAGTGAAAATGTGTTACACTTCGATGTTGGGCTGTTCACAAGCTGTGGAAGGAAACCTGATGTATCTTGAGGGGATTCAGATGTCTGTCCGGTCCAACGAGCCACCTCGACTCACCGACTGCCTCAGCCCGGTGTAGGTGCTAGCGGTGAGCGTTGAGTGGGAGGGTGTTACAGAGGAGAGACACGAGTTAACGGAGACAGAGGGAGATGAAGGGAGATGAAGTCCATGTTCTCCTGTGAACGTACACACACACACACACACACACACACACACACACACACACTCACTCACACACTCACACACACATTCTGGGAAAAAGCCTTGAGGTGTGCTTCAGTTACCTGTAGATACATTAACTGGAGGAGAGAGAGAGAGCAAAATGGACACACACACACACACACACACACACACACAGTCTGGTTTAGTGAGCGAGAAGGGTAAAGAGACACAGAAAAATATAGAGAGAGATACGTTGGGATTTGCAGTGGGAGGGTTTACGGTGGTAGCCCCGAACAAAGAAGCAGATTGATGATGGTGCCGAGTCATCCTGACTCTCCCCTAGTCAGGGTAAAGAAGGACAAAACCTGAACGCACCACAGAAAACACAACAATACCACACACACACAACAATACCACACACACACACACAACAATACAACACACACAACACACACAACAATACAACACACACAACAATACAACACACACACAACAATACCACACACACACAACAATACAACACACACACACAACAATACAACACACACACAACAATACAACACACACACAACAATACCACACACACACAACAATACAACACACACACACAACAATACAACGCATACACAACAATACCACACACACACAACAATACAACACACACACACAACAATACAACACACACACAACAATACAACACACACACAACAATACAACACACACAACAATACAACACACACACACAACAATACAACACACACACACAATAATACCACACACACACAACAATACAACACACACAACAATACAACACACACACACAACAATACAACACACACACAACAATACAACACACACACACACACAACAATACAACACACACACACAACAATACAACACACACATACAACAATACAACACACACACACACAGCAATACAACACACACACACAACAATACAACACACACACTTTTTCCAAAAACGGTGCCAAAGATAGGAGAAAAACAGCCCGTTTCAGAAAGTAGCCCCTTTGGACGTCATAACGGGCTAATCCAGCCCCTCTCAGAGCATGCCCACGCCCAGGTGAACCAATCCCATTTACGGCATTACGGCAGCGCCGCAAGCCGTTGCTTATGGTGCATTCCATTGTACTCAGAAATCGATAATTCCAAGTCGGTATTCCTAACTTCCAATCTAAATGTGTTCCAGTGCATCTGCTCGGGAAAACATAATCGCCCGCAGCAAACTCATGTTTGTATGGCAAGTCTCAGAATGTTACAAGCATCTAAACTCAACATCAACTACTACAGCGTCATTAGTGAATAGAATCGGCGCATACCACATTCGGACGCCGTTTTTTCCGAGTACACAGGAATGCACCATTACTTTGCGACGACTGAAGCTAAAACAACATATCAGGAGATATATCAACTCTCCAGTTATTATTTTGTAGGATGCAGGCAGCAACATAGATCCCTGCACAGTCTCCCAACACGTGAAAATGCAGGACAGAGCGGATTCATTTTATTTTTAACGGCAATGGCTACAGTTTTTTCTGTGTGTGATGATCAGTCCTCAGACTGCTTGAGCAACGCAGGATTAGCATCTAAATTGAAGCTTAAAGATGGAGCAATTCATAAGGTACGTGACCCATCTGCAAAATTGGAATCTGTAAGTGTCACAATGTTTTGATTTAATTTACAAGTTAGTCTGGTTAGTATATTCACTGCTGTTTAGCTAACGAGCTAGCGGGGCTAGCCACGGGCTTGTTGGGCGTGGAAGAAGAGAGAAAACTAAAGCTGGAGTCATTAAAAGTAAAGTAAAGTAAAGTAAAAGTAAAGTTATTGGTTGGAGTCAGGACTCATCTTAAAGGTATTTGTTGGGACCAGTGTCTGTTTTATAAGTCTGTCGAACGTGTCAGGCTTGGTAAACTTTAGCCACCATTAGTACAATCATGTTTGGTTGTTTGGCTGCGCTGTTTGGATGCAAATAGGTTGCATCCAATAATATATTGGTTAACTGGCTCAACAAAATTGTCAATCCTAGCTTGTCTGCAAGTTGTATTCAATAAGCTTATGGACATGAGCCATAAATAGACCGGCTACAGCAGAGAGTGTCGCTCACACACCCACATACACAAACACAAGGCACGAAAGTACAATATTACACAGAATTGTTATCATTGAGAAACTAAGTGGAACCGCCTCAGCTGCCTCTTCCCATTCTGGGTCAGACTCAAACATGTCCGGTCTCAGTGTTGGTTCTGGAGCGGCCGCCATGGTTAGCATGAGCGCTCTGCTCTCCGCCTCCGCCAGGCGATGGCGTGTAGGTTGTATGTAATGAGCACTGCTCTGATTGGCCGCCTCACGCCGTGAGTAAGTTTTAATGGTTTTTCATCGTGTCACATTTTGAAAAAAAAACAGTGAAAGGAACAGTTACACTTAATAGTCCTTCAGCTTTTTGGTATTTTATTTCCCTATACTTCAAGTTACTATAAATAGTAAACCATAAACATATCCACCATAAATAATACCAAATTATTTTGTAGATGGAAGTAGTATTATTATTATTACAGCTTGGGAGGAAAATCCCCCTTTTATGCTGTTTTAGAAATTTGTAAGTAAGAGATGAGACTAAACTTAAGACATTATTGGGGAATTACACTTAAGAGCTTTCTAAATGTCTTCTTAGTATCTCCTTAAGATCTGCCTCCACTCCTTCGGTATTCCAGATGTTTCCATCACTCAAATGTATAAACCATGGGTTCGCCATGGAATGTATACATTTATATTTATATTAGATTAGATTTATTTAGATATTATATATATATATATATATATTACCATACCATGTCACCATACATTATAATTATAATAATAATAATCTTTATTTATCTTTATTTATTGTTAAAACGTCTCTATATAAAGGCTGCAGCTGTGTGTAATGGATTATCTCCCTCAACCTCAACCTGTTGGCTGGAGGGTCTTCATCATCAATCTGTTAATAATAATATTCTACATTGAAACAAAACACAAACGAGTCGGTTTTATTGAGTCCGATTACAATGAGATCCACCTGATCCACCAGGATCCACCAGGATCCACCAGGATCCATCTGGCAGGTGGATCTGAGCCTGCGGGTCTCAGAGACACTGAACAGAAAACCTCCCTGCAGGTTTACCAGGTAGAAGAAAGAAAATAATTCTTCATTGAGCTACAAGAAGATGCAGATTGAACATCAAGAGTGAGAAACAGAAAACGAGCTCCAGACAGACAGAAGGGGCGGAGCCAGAGCCTCATCGTCCCGCCTCCCCTCGTCAACAATCACCAAAAGGGAAAACCCATCAGAAGGCGTTAGGGTGGCGTGTCTCTTGCTCCTGATTGCTCGCCCCGAGAGCTCAGCGTGGTTCCTCCACTCAACGCTGTCGGAGGGAAGTTAAAAATATAGACAAACTCACTGGTAACAAAGAGCTGCAGACCGCCGGCCGGGCCCCAGTAGTCTCATAGCAACAACAGGAGCCGCCAACCGGGATCACAGGTGATGAGAAAAACATCATGCTGGACTGCACAGCGCACACACACACACACACACACACACACACACACACACACACACACACACACTGCAATAAGGGAGAGAGGACTGGAGCTTGGAAGGATGGATGAGGAAGTATGGATGAGAGAGGAAAGGAGATGGGGAGTAGAAAGGGAGAAAGAGAAGGATGCAGGGAGGGAGGGAAGGAGGAAGGGGAGAGGAAAGGAGGGAAGAGTCTCCACTCGTTCACCCCCCGGCGTCCTTCTCTTTTCTTTCTCTCCCTCCATCTGCCTCGGTTTCCTCTCCAAACCTGAACCTCCACATTTAAAGACACACGGCCCGATTGGACCTCAAGATGCTGTCGTAGAGAGTTGTGACGAGAGTGTGTGTGTGTGTGTGTGTGTGTGTGTGTGTGTATGAGGTCTTGGCCATCTGTTGTGGACCAGAATTGGCCCCAATTCCTCTAATTAGGTTCTGACTGCTGATTGGCCCAATTATCTAATTTTCTGATGGTAGCGGGCTGGTGGTTGACGGACTGGTCTGTCTGTCTGTCTGTCTGTCTGTCTGTCTGTCTGTCTGTCCGTCTGTTTCTCACTGATTCCAAGCAGTCCACGTTTCCAGACTGGAACCGACATGGGTTAAAGATGCTGGAGGATGGAGGAGGTGAGGATGTTTCCTCAACGTGGTCGTGTAGCGTTTGTTTTAGAGATACAGATTGATATGTTCTATAGATAGAGAACATTTTGGACACAGAGAGGATCCAGTCGCTTAAATCATCAACCAAGGTCTTAGGTTTCCTCCTGTCTTTTGTTTCAACGCTGCACAAGGCAGGATTCTTGTGTAAAAATCAAGTGAGGAAGAAATTACGTAGATTTGGGAATTTGGGAATAAAGCAGCTCACCTCTGATTGGCCCAAAGCGGGCGCTACACTGATCGCACGTGTCACACAATATCTCAAAGAGTGGATTCAGATTAAATTTGGGGGATTGATGGGGATTTAAAACATTTATTAGCCGGGGGGGTGCATTGGTGTTTACATCGTTTAATTTCTCCTTCTCCATGTGTTACGATATCTCACACAGCCAATCGGATTCTGATGAAACTTGCCGGAATGATGCATTTCACTGCTCTGATTGGTCCAAGGGAGGCGCTGCAGCTACAGGTCAAAACAAGATACTCGCCAGTGATTGGCTGTCACGGTATTTACTGCCTTTTCATCTCTCTGGATGAGCAGCACATGTTTCAGCTTCAAAGTGTAAAGTGTGAATGTTGTCTGGACATATGGACTCAGAAACACCTCGTCATGCTTCCCCAACCGTAGCGTGACATTTTTAATATTAGTTAGTTATTTATTTCTGCAGAGAATCGTCAAAAAGTGTTTTAATGAAATGTCACCTGGCGGCTCTTGGTGTTGGTCATTTGGATTTAGTGACGCTGTTTAAAACTCTACAGAGTATCAGCGTGTCTTTTAAAGCACACGATGATCCATTACAGACGCCCTTGGGTTTGTGAACATGAAAGAGAGAGAAAGACAACAACACTAAATGGAATGAAAGAGAGAGAGACAACAACACTGAATGGAATGAAAGAGAGAGAGACAACAACACTGAATGGAATGAAAGAGAGAGAGACAACAACACTGAATGGAATGAAAGAGAGAGAGACAACAACACTGAATGGCTTCGCTCTGATTTGTTACCATGAAAGAGAGTTAGCTGGATGAGCTCCACCTCTGTGACCGCTAGGTGTTTTAGAGGTGAGGAGATTGAAGTGTGAACACACAGATAATATAATAATATATATAATATAAAATATAATAATATATATAATATAAAATATAATAATATATAGTGATAATATAATGTAGTATTTATTGTTATTTTAATGTGTAATGTTCCATATTGAAGCTTTATCCACAAGATTCTTGTTTTATCATCCAGTCTCCATCTTCGTCTCTCAGCCTCACTGTAGTGTTCTTCACTGTGGTGTTCCTCACTGTGGTGTTCTTCACTGTGATGTTCCTCACTGTAGTGTTCCTCACTGTAGTGTTCCTCACTGTGGTGTTCTTCACTGTAGTGTTCCTCACTGTAGTGTTCCTCACTGTGGTGTTCCTCACTGTAGTGTTCCTCACTGTAGTGTTCTTCACTGTGGTGTTCTTCACTGTGGTGTTCTTCACTGTAGTGTTCCTCACTGTAGTGTTCCTCACTGTGGTGTTCCTCACTGTGGTGTTCTTCACTGTAGTGTTCCTCACTGTAGTGTTCCTCACTGTGGTGTTCCTCACTGTAGTGTTCCTCACTGTAGTGTTCTTCACTGTGGTGTTCTTCACTGTGGTGTTCCTCACTGTGGTGTTCCTCACTGCTCTTCCCAGAGATCACCTGTCAATCAAACAGTGTGTCCAGCACTGTGACGTCTTTCTCCTTGGATTTTCTGTTGATGGAGTTTGAGTTCCTGTAGGTGGCGCTCTTCTCTTTGTCTGTTTAGCCACGGTTGCTATTGCTGCTCATGCTAACTACCCAGTTCTTCTTCTGTTGAAACGGGTCGGTCTGACCAACCGCTAGACCAGACTGACCGCTAGACCTGCTGTCATTCCCTCTAGTCACTTGTAACAAACGTGTCTCTTTGAATAGAGGAACAGAAAACGTTCATATTCTGGCCCAGAGACACGAGACTGACTGGATGGGTAATTACCTACAGATGGTCTGTGTGTGCGTGTGCGTGTGTGTGTGTGTGTGTGTGTGTGTGTGTGTGAGCGTCTTTCAGCCTATTTGCACGGACGGTCAGACTCGACTGTGTGTCTATCCTTGAGGAACAGTACAGAAAGATCTGTTGGTACCTTACAGCTCAACGTCCTTGTGATGAAATTAAAAGCACTTTTCTCATGTACACCTGCACGTCTCTGGTCTGTCATAGAGCAAAGAAACTGAAAAGAGATAAATTATTAGATTAGATTAGATTAGATGGCTCTTTATTCTCCCCAAGGGGAAATTGCAGTTATGCAGCAGTACAGGAGAGAGGCACACAGCACTGTACAATAAGCACATTTAAGGGCAGCAAACTGTATAAAAAATATCCTCAAAATATACAAAAAAAAAAAGAAATATGCAAAAAATATGTTTGCTTATTCTACAAAGATATTCTAACATGGCCTGGACAGATTAGTTGGTTCCCCTTAGAGAAGATAAATAACAGGATTATAGTGATATTTCAGACTAACTGTTTTCTTCATGTCTTCAGTCATTCCGCGTATTTAAACGGAGAAAAGTCACTCAGCTGGTTGGTATCATGGTGTGCACCACCACACTGAACATGCTAGTCAAAGGTAAAGGCTATGAGACCATCTCCTGGGACTGTAGCCAACCTGCCTGGAGGAAGATCGACCCCAGATTGGACAGAAGGATTGTGGGAATGGTAGAAAAAGACTCCACTTGAGTCAACCTGGAGCTCTTTGGCAAGTCACATCAGCTCGATGTTCACAGACGAAAAAATGAAGCTTTCAAAGAAAAGAACACCACACCTACTGTGGAACATGGAGGAGGCTCGGTTCGGTTTTGGGCGCTTTGCTGCGTCTGGCGTGGGGTGCCTTGAAACTGTGCAGGGAACAATGAAACCTCAAGACTATCAAGGCATCCTGGTGCGAAGCGTACCGCCCAGTGTCCGAAAGCTCTGAATGGATAGGAACAAAACATGGTACTATTCTGAAGTGTCCTTCTATGAGCCCTGATCTGGATCCTTTGCTAGTCTGGAGAGGAACCCTTCAAACCTGAGACAGCTGCAGCAGGTTGCTCAGGAGGCGTGGCCAAACTACCTGTTGACAGGTGCAGACGTCTCATGGAGAGCTGCAGAAATCACTTGATTGCAGTGATTGCAACATATCAGGTTAAGGGTGCTCGTGTTGCATCATGTTGGTCCATGCCGTTTGTTTTATTATTTAAAAGATTCTGTTGGATCAAAAATCAAAAGCAA
>JAXDDX010000177.1:252500-282500 GCA_034670405.1 Hoplostethus atlanticus
CACTCAACATAGTGTATGCTATAGTGTTGGCATGAAGCCTAGTATCACTCAACATAGTGTATGCTATAGTGTTAGGCATGGAGCCTACTATCACTCAACATAGTGTATGCTATAGTGTTGGCATGAAGCCTAGTATCACTCAACATAGTGTATGCTATAGTGTTAGCATGGAGCCACATGGATGATTTTGGTGGCTTCTTTGTTCTAAGTGATTTTCGAGTTAACCCTCTGAACCCCAAACACCTTTTCACTCAACGTGGTCTCTTTCCTCACTGCATCCCTAATCAGCACAAGCATGGCTACAAGACATATGACACTCAACAATGTCTTGTGTGCAGTATAAAATAATGTATATAATGTCATAAATCATAAGGGAAAAACAGAAAATGAATTTCTTTGAAATTCTTACAAAAAAGAAAAACAGAATCTCCATAAAAAATATTTTTCTTGTCTTAGAAATGTAAAAAATCGGGCCTCCACATTCTTTAAGTACTGTGATATCGATCTATTTTTGATGAAATCTCAACATTTTAATCTTAGATGTGTTTATACCGGAACAGGAAGCATTCAGGATCTCGCTACGACAAATGGTTTCACTTTCATACTGCATGTAGGAAAGAAGGTTCAGAGGGTTCATGTCAGATGTCTCTTCTGTTCTCTCTCAACGTGGATCGTTGAGTGAGAACCAAGCCGTGACTGATAAGGAACCGGTGGGGTGAAGTAATGCTCCATATTCAGCTTCTTTTCTTTCTTTCTAGTTTCTGCCGTTCTTTCGTTCTCACTCATTCTCTTGTGGGTCTTTAGCGTAACGTTGAGAGAGTCGAGTCATTAGAGGGAAGCAGCTGAACCTCTTGCTCTCTTCCTTTTCTCTTTCTTTCATTCATTTTGTTTAAATTTCATGTCTTTTATCTCTTTGTTTCTCCCTTCCTCCCGTCGGTCTTTAGCGTAACATAGTGATAGTGGAGTCATTAAGCTGGCTGAGCCTCTTTCTTTTCTTTCTTTCTTTCTATTCCTGCCTCTCTTTTTCTATCCAACGCTCTTTTCTCTCTCTCTCTCTCTCTCTCTCCCTCTCTCTTTCTTTCCCTCTCTCTCTCTAGTGTAATACAGGGTTGACCTCATCATCTGAATCTGTATTGAAGCATTTTGTCCACTTTAGTTTTGGGAGGTGAAATGGCGCTGCCAGAGATAAGGCACCAAATCACAAACCCAAGTTAGCTTCCTCCCACTCTCATATCTTAAATCTTCTTTTACTGTTTGATCATATTTGTTGGTACAATAGTCTTTTTCTCAAACACCACATCAGTGCTGTTGATTCGGTTCAGTCTGCTGTAGTACCTTCACATGAAACTATCAATACATACAGTACATAGGGTATTTTCTACATTATCAGTCTGTGGGCTCTTGCCAAAATCCCTCTATTTGCTTGAAATTGGCTTTTCAGTGATGTGGACATTTGGGACGTGTAGCATTTCGTGGCATGTGGGCGTGGCCTGTGGGCGTGGTCTGTGGGCGTGGCCAGCGGTGAGCTAGTTATGCCTAACAAGGTGAGGCTAGCGGCCACAGAGCAGGAAGTCACAGCGAAAACAACGATGGACGCCGGTTACCTCAGCCTCTGGAGAGATGCTGTTTCCTGGTAGACGGATCAGCCAAGATGACTGACAGGTGTTGGGGGCGGGAACTCGACCACCTGAGGAGGAGGAGGGGGGCGGGACTAACAGCACACTTTACTGACTCAAGGAGAAAATACTGTAGCTTTAAAGCGCGACACCTTCTTGACCAACTTCTAAAACGCCATTACCTTTCAACAGCAAAGATCACAAGTCTGGCATCTCTCTTTTTCTCAGCCTCTCTCTCTCTCTCTCTCTCTCTCTCTCTCTCTCTATCCCTCTCTCTCTCTCTCTCTCTCTCTCGCTCTCTCAGCGGGTGGAAGATTGAAATCTGCAGCTGATTGCCTTTTAAGACGCAATCAATGGAGCTGCTGCTGTAGCTTGGAGCTGGAGGGTGAGGAGAAAAGAGAGGAAGGGAAGGGAAGGGGAGAGAGGAAGGCAAACAGCAGAGAGAGAGATGAGGAAAGAAGGGAGCGTAAAGAGAAATGAGGAGTGAAAAAAGAGGAAGATGGAGAGAATGAAGAGGAAGAAATGGTCCGTATTCATCCTCGTCTTTCTTTTAATTCGGTCATTAGTGGAATGTAGTGAATGTGGCGTCGTCAAAATAACTGAACCAAGATTTTATTCCTTCTTTCTTTCTTTCTTTCTTTCTTTCTTTAATTCTGTGTTTTCTTTGTTACTTTCTTCATTTTCTCTTTTCCTGGCTCTTTGCCTCATTGCCAGTTTTTATTCCTTAATCATTTTCCCTCTCTCTCTCTCTCTCTCTCTCTCTCTCTCACACTCTCTCTCTCTCTCTCTCTCTCTCTCTCATTGTGGGTGTGATTTAAAGTGAATTATGCCATAACTGGAATCTTACCGATGTCGGGGTGACGTGAAGAAACGGTCCAGAATCATTCGCTTCTCTTCTTTCGTTTTCTTTCTTTCCATTCATCCTCTTTCTCTTGTGGGTCTCATAGTCATTGGTTCTTTGAGTTAGTTCAGGAAGTCCAGCCTGAACTAAACTAGAGACTTGTTCAGGAAGAGACAAGTTCTATCAATATTGCTGTGATTCCTACTGGTCACTGATAGGGGGCGACAGAGGTCACAGTTGGCAGACGTTTTCACACCTTGAGCTACGGTGGCCGGTCCGGTCAAGTCCAACACCGTCTCATAACATATGAAATCAAACTCATGATGTGACAAGAGCACCAATGGGACACGCCATTTTTGAACAACTTTGGTCAAGGTTTGGGTTAGTTAGGCAACGTAAACTTCAGGTTCAGGTCAGGTCACTAAACCAGTCTGGTTCAGGTTAAAATGAAAACTTGTCATGAGTTGGAGTTGAACCCGTCGGTCGTCGGAGTTGAAGGTATATGTCTCCGCCCATCCGCCACCCCGACCTCCACCGTCAAACTACTTCCTGTTTGTCGTTGAGTCTCCGCCCCCTGATCCCGATCCCCCTGGAGTTCACTCATATGTTCATCTTAAAACATCGTGTCCACTCCATGATGAAGGCTGATGATGTCACATTTTCACAACAGATGAGTAAGCAGCGAATGAGAGCAGAGATCCAACAGGAACAAGTAGTGAAGAGGTAAAACAATAAGACTGCTTTGACATTTGGCTTGAGAACGAGGCGTTTTAGTCTTTGTAGCTCCACCGTCCTCCATCGGTGCACAGCTGCTGAAAATGTGTGGTGTGGGCGGGGTCATTTTCTCACACCGGCAAGAGATTGGACTTGGCTGGCCGATTTCACACACACACACACACTCACACACACATTGTCTTTGTGGGGTTAACGGTGTGTGTAATCATCCCAGCACTGAGCCACGGAGAGCCATTTCCCTAAATGAGGGCCTCAGATGGCAAACCAGCAGCCAGACGGATTCACCGTCATCAGCCTGGCCTCAACATGCCACCGGATTCAGCCCTCGCCGCGCCGCCTCCCGGCTCTCCATTCTCCCCTGATCTTTAATGGAGAGCGTTGCTGATTTTTGATGGGGGAGTTTGATGTGCAATATGGGGCTTTATGGTGAACGAGTGGAGGGGAGGGGAGGGGGGCGGGGCTGTGATGGTGATTTATTTGTGCTTTTGTATGAGGTGGCCTAGCAGTTAGAGAGAGTGTCCCACAAACGAAAGGTCACAGGTTTGATGCCGACAACAACAACCACGTGTCCCGGTGAGAGAACAGTGCAGCAGTAAACACCACGAGTGATGCAGGGCCGGTCAGTCACAAATATGTCTCCTCGTTTTGACTTGTTGTGAGTGCAGCGCCCCCTGTGGGTCCGTCTGTAATGCAGCGGTGAGATGCAACGCGTTCGGCCAACACCCAAACATCGGTATCTGAGGAATGGACGGACAAAAAGAGAGGAATGAAATCAGATGAATGAGGCAAAAAATATGGAAGCGAGGGAGGAAGAGAAAGAGGTGGGTAGAGACAAAGAGATGAAAGGAGGAGGAGGTAAGAGGTGGCTGAGAGGAGGAAGGAAAGGGAGAGGGTGGCTTTGTGCAGCATGGACGTCGGCTTAATTGGGTACTTGTTGGTTTAAGAGGGACGGATAAAGAGGAAACAGGGCCGACATGCAGCAGCACGTCCTTTACTGTTCAGCATCACAAAACAACACAGCATCATGAAAGCAGCAGAGGGTGTAAGACGAGGAGAAGGGATGCATTTAGCTGTCGCACCGTACAGAAGGAAGGGAGAGGAGAGAGAAAGAGGCTGATGGAGAAAGTAAAGAGCAAGATGAAGCCATTAGAAGAGGACGGGAGGAAGTGAGAGTCGATGTGAGAGGAGTTTTATCCTCACGCTCTTCTTCTGTTTATTCCAAACTAAACCGTAAGCGTGAGACGCATCACTTCCTGTCTCCGGAGGGTTTCTCTTCCCAGGAGAGACCTACCTGACGCCGGGTGGTGTCCTGGTCGAGGTGGATCACTGTTGTGGTGTAGCAGCCGGTGATGGAGAGCAGAACATGGATGTTTATACATCTGAAAAATGTTGAGGATTAGTTCAAGATGATGCAAAAAAAAGATGGAAGTGAGGAGAGAGAAGAGGTGAGGCGAAAGAGAGAGAATACAAGAAAAGGGGTTGAAGAGAAGAGAAGAAGAGAGAAGAAGAGATGGTGTATCAAAGGTATTTGACAAGAGGAGAGAGATAAGACAGGAGGAGGAGGACGAGAGTGATGAATGGATTCATGCGGCATGGACATCAGTTGAGTTGGGTACTTGATGTAGCAGGGAGGGGGGGGGATGAGAGGATTGAAGGAGGGGAAGGTAGTGGTTTGGGTGAGGAAAGATGGAGGAGAGGATGAGATGATGAGAGGACAGCTGAGTGCAGGGTGTAACTCTTATTGGGTACTTGTTGTGGGGCGAGAGAGAGAGAGAGAGAGAGAGAGAGAGAGAGAGAGGGCATTGGGTAAGAGGGTTAGTGGAGAGAGAACATGAGTTTATTAATAATGGTAAATCAGGACATTTTAATGCCAGTTAGAATTAAATATAAGATCAATTTTGCCACTGATTGGAATTTAAAAAACACAAAGAATCACAGCAAGACACCAGCTGGGTTTAAAACACTGAAACTGAAATGAATCAGGAGTTACAGCCGGAAGCCCGTCTGGTGCAGCTTTACAGGCTGAGCGGTATCAAGGATCTGCAGACTCCCTGGACAAGGAGAGGGAGGAGACGAGTGGAGGAGCGATGGGAGGGAGGGAACGGGAGGTGAATAGAGGAGAAAATAGAAAGGTAGGAAGGAACAGAGGGAAGGAAGGAAAGGTAGCAAATGGGTGGAGGTGGGAGGATGGGGTGAGAGGAGGGGAGGGAAGGAGGGATTTAGATAGGAGAGAGAAGAAAGGAAGCAAAAGAGGATGGAGGGTAGGACGAAGAGTGAAGAAGGGATGGATGGAGGAAGAGAGGGAAGATGTAATGAGTCATGGAAAAAGGAGTCAAAAAGGAGGGATGGATTAAGGAGTGAAGGGGAGGGAAAGCAGGAGGGATGAAGATGAAGGAAGGGAGGAATGAGGAAAGAAAGAAGGAAGAAAGGGAAGGAAGGATGAGAATGAAAGACAAAGCAGGAAAGTAGAAGGCAGAGTAATGAAAGAATGGATGGAGGTAGAGAGGGAGGAAAATAGGAAAGGTGGGATGGAAGAATTGAAGCAGGGAGGAAAGGTTGGAGGAAAGAAGGTGGGAGGGAGGGCTTGGAAAAGGGAGGAGGAGGAGGGAGGGATGAAAGGAGGAAGGAGAAAAACAGTCAAGGTTAATTTGATGCTTGCTGATGTTGCGTCTGTGGATGGATGGAGAGATGAAGGAAGGAGAGGAAGAGGAAGAGGACGAGTCTCAACACGAGAAAGAAAAGAACCCAGAACTCTTAATGCAACGGTCTCATCCTTCCATCCTTTTCTCAGATAGTCTGCATTTAAAGGTGCTCCACCAGCCTGTCAGCCTCTACCAGCCTCTACCAGCCTCTACCAGCCTCTACCAGCCTGTCAGCCTCTACCAGCCTGTCAGCCTCAACCAGCCCATCAGCCTCAACCAGCCCGTCAGCCTCTACCAGCCTCTACCAGCCTGTCAGCCTCTACTAGCCTCTACCAGCCTCTACCAGCCTGTCAGCCTCTACCAGCCTCTACCAGCCTCTACCAGCCTGTCAGCCTCTACCAGCCTCTATCAGCCTGTCAGCCTCTACCAGCCTCTACCAGCCCGTCAGCCTCTACCAGCCTCTACCAGCCTGTCAGCCTCTACCAGCCCGTCAGCCTCTACCAGCCTCTACCAGCCTGTCAGCCTCTACCAGCCTCTACCAGCCTCTACCAGCCTCTACTCTCATTCTACATTGTGTCCACCGGGTCGATTTGGAGGGAAATCTGCTGGATTGCTTTACGGCACAAAACAGGAAGAGGGCGCTGTTCTTCCAGCGCTAACGGAGCTAAAGATAAAGTTTCTGGAGGAAGGAGAGAAAGGAAGATGGAGAAACACTAACAATACCACTGGTGTGATAGTAATAATAATAATACCAAGTGATCACTATTAATTTGAAATGCTACATGCAGCACCTTTAATGAAAAAATACTTGAAAATAAACAATTGACAATTTCCTTCACCAGAACATCCCAGAACATCTCCAGCACACCATTAGATAGATGGCAGATGCATTTATCCACTGAGACTCGGAGCACCATCCAGCTCTATCCAACACTATTTCACACGTGATTACTCACATGCCCTCAGAGCAGGAGTGTGATGAGTGTGATGAGTGTGATGAGTGTGATGAGGAGGTGGAGTTGGACGGGAGGCTGCCTTCTCATAATTGTTTCATGCAGACAGCAAACTCATCACACGTTAATGAAGAATCGACACTTTCCTTTGTCGTCGTGACTCGGACATGTCGACACAGGAAGACAGAGTCGGGCAGACGAACGAGCAGCAAGGCGATGGACTAGCATGTGAAATGCAACCGACAAAACTGACTCCCTAAGGTGCTGCTGACAGTTCAACCCCCCCGTCTGCTGTTCTGTTGATCATCACATCCAGTGCATTTAGGCTGATGTAGTTTAAAGAGTAATGAAACAGCCTGACTCCGCCCACCAGATACTCTGACATCCACTTGACATGATTTTGGAGGTTAGCCTGCTAGCTAGCTAACATTACGCAATGGAGAGTGACGAAGAGTCTCAGGGCGACGGAGGGTCTTTTGAGGTGGAGGATGTCTCCTCAATGTCGTCGGGGGCGGAGACATTTTTTAAATATTTCTGTCCACTCGGCTCATACTACCCTTTGTTATTTCATCACCGATCTGCGTGCAGCCGGCAGTGCAGCAGAGCTGAAATTTCCAACCGAAGGAGGGCGGGACAAATACATTTTTTGGCCCTGATGTCCTGCTGATGTTGAGTTCATGTGCAGTATCGATCGGTTTCAGCATGTAGAAGTCGTACAAATCTGTTTACAGCTGCAAAACATGATTTAATGTTGAATATCTCTCTAAATACATCAAACTCCAGTCAAAGTTTCTGAAAAAAACATGATAAATCTTTGCTGGTTCGCCTCACAGAAAAGCAAGATTCCAAAATGTTGATGACCTGATGCATGTTACCAGGCAGAACAGGAGCTGAGAGATAGATAGCCTCGGCGTCCTCTGGGAGTCTCTTCTCCAGCAGGTGCTCAAGGCTGAACATCCATCCTGCTGCTCCTTTGAGACGAATGGAAACTGTTTTCGTCGCGACATGCTTTTGTAAAAAGGTGAGATATTGTGAACCATCAGCTCCCATCGCTGCCGGTAACCTACCAGAGTGCCTCCTTTCTAATGAAAATAGTGAGAAACGAAGCTCTGAGGAGAGAGATGGAGGTCAGCACACAGAAATACTCAGGATATAATTAAGAGAGAAACGTGAGTAGAGATGAATTGAGGAGGGAAGGGTTGTCGTCAGAGGAAAGGTAAGAAGTGTGATAGGTTAAGTACAGCACTGAGAAAATACACTATCAGTGAGAGTAAGTAAGACGAGAGAGAGTTGAAGTGAAAGATTGCTTTTGAAAATAATGCATGAGACAAGAATGGAGGGTTAGGAGAGGAGAGCAGGGAGAGGTGATGAAACTGAAGCAAAGAGAAAAGCTTCGGCTAGAGGAGAGATGAGAGATGAAGGGAAAGGTTTGGAGAAGAGAGAGAGAGATGGAGAAGATGATGAAGATGGAGAGCGAGAGGTGGGGAGGCCTCAGGAGTACCAGGACAGGCAGAGAGAGAGAGAAAGCTGTGCAGCCTAAATATTAGAACGCTGGGCTTGTTACCAGGAGGCCACGGGTTCAATCCCCCGGACCAGCTGGGAAAATAAGATCGAATTGACAGAAGACAGAAGTTAAAAGAGGCTTTGCAGGAGCATCACAAGCCTCCACAGCTGGCAGCAGCAAGGATCGGTAGTAATCAGTTCAATACGCTTCACATTAGAGAAACAGGGGCGTCCTCCTCTCTCTGCTGCTGACGGGCACGAAAGGCAAAATGCCCTCAAAATTAAATAAATGAATAAAAAATGTGCATGAAAAAAAATATAAAAACACAAATAAAAGGGAAATTCACAATAATGGCAAGCAACACGATTTAAACCAAACAGAAATAAAATCAAATAAAAACAACAGTTCCTATGAAAAAGCCGACAACAGATTGGCGTTCACTGATTGGCCCGAGGGGGGCGCTGTATCATTCAGCGTTTCACACTCAGTATCTCAGACACCACTGAGTGAATTTTGATGAAATTGTTGCATTTCACCACGATGCCCTGGGATGTTAAAAAGTACACTGATTGGCCTCAGGGGGGCGCTATACCTTCAGGTCAAAACAAGACGTAGTTGTAACTGATCGTCCCAGAAGGAAGCAGCAACATGGTACCGTTGAACAAGCATCATTTCCCTGGATCAAGACGAGGAAATCAGAGGAGACGAGGAAAGAGGATGTGAGGATGGAAGAGAGGAGGCAAGAGAGGATGGATTCGCCTCCTGGTGGCCAACGGTGACCACCTCGTCACCAAAAGGCCACAGGGTCGATCCCCGCAACAGCCAACGTATCATCCTGTCAGTTTCCTGGAGCGAAACGCCGTCAGTCTAACAGAGGAAGCGTCATTCACCACGTCTGAGTTGAGTGGTAACGAGCTGCGCTGACCTCCGCTGAAACGTCCACAGAGCTTAAAGGTTTCTGCGCTCGACGATGATGCACGACATATTTGCAGGGAGGCGGCAGTCAGCAGTCGTGAGCCGACGGCGTAATGCTTTTGGCAGAGCTGAGAGCGAGGCGATGAAAAGGCTGTCAACCGTCGAGACGCCGGCGAACCGAGCAGCACTCAACGCTGCCTCGCCTCGCCACGCGGCAGATCCAGAGGAGGATCATTCATTATTTACAGGCTGCAGAGGGCTGCCGCTCCCGCAACACTGCACCGCGAGGGAGGGAGGGAGGGAGGCGCGTGTGTGTGTGTGTGTGTGTGTGTGTGTGTTAAGGTTCAGGATTAAGTTAAGGGTTAGGGTTAGTTAAGGGTTAAAGGTTAAGGCTGGTTATGTTGGGTTAGGGAATGAATTGTAGTCCAGGTCCTCATAAGTACAGTAATACACAGTGTGTGTGCTTACAGTTGTGCATGTGTGCGTGCATGTGTTTGGTATCTGAGTGTGTGTGTGTGTGTGTGTGTGTGTGTGTGTGTGTACAGCTGCTGATGTTGGCAGAAAAAGAGAATGGCAGGTGATGTTCTAATGAGCATCTCCTCCCAGGGTGCACACACACACACACACACACACACACACACACCCTAATAGCTTTAGTGTGTGTGTGTGTGTGATGGCTTGCATGTAATCAGTGTGCATGTTCATACATTGTGTGCGAGTGCCTGTAGTACATTGGTTCCTTCATGAGAATATTATGGTATCAAAAGCACTGCAGAGCGGTGTGTGTGTGTGTGTGTGTGTGTGTGTGTGTGTGTGTGCAGCCATAGAAACAGAGCGCTCAGCACCATCACCTCGTACTGTGATAGGAGCTCATAGTGTCTTTTCATCTTTTCATGTCAACAAGTTTCATTTCTGTCTTCGTTACAGAAACGACTGCATGGGAACAAGCGTCTGACTGACACCGTGTTGCGTAACAACCATTTACTAACTCTAGTTCAACTGGAATCAATTTCTAGCTCTTAAGAAAAAACCCTCTGAGTCTAATTTGCCACTGCATTGCTTTTGATTGCAGATATCAGTTCATCCAATCCACCTTGATCACACAGGATAAACACTGAAGACCTGTGATCATCACGAGCTGTGAAGAAGGTCAATCAGGCAAATCGAATTCATGCAGATGTACTCAACGTCTCTGAATGCGTCGTGAGCCTTGTAGACGAGACGAGGTTTAACCCCCGTTGAGTGTATCTCAACACAACTTAACAAAGAAACTGAAGCTTTACGATGCAAAATGAGACAAACGGACATGATCTCACTGCACTGGCAGACCCAAGACGATTAATAACAATAATAACAATTATTTGTAGAGCACCTTTCATACAAAAGTGCTTTACATTAAAAGGAAAAATAATGTAAAAATAATACAAATAATTAAAAGGAGAGATACAAAAATAAGTCAAATGCAATTATAAAAATAGAGAAAGAAAAAAATCAATTCAAAATTCAGCATTTTGAAACAAAGTGCTTTACATTAAAAGGAAAAATAATGTAAAAATAACACAAATAATAATAAAAAATAATTAAAAGGAGAGAGAGAAAAATAAAAGTGCAATTATAAAAATAGAGAAAGAAAAAAATCAACAAAACTTTGTTGTGCTTTGCATTAAGAAAGTAAACAGTAAAATGTTAACAGTGGTTCAAAGAGCCTCTGGTAAGGTCAGGTGGTGGTAAGGTGTCGGGTTACCTGCATCCAGGGGTGGTAAAAAGTAGAAAGTAAAGCTTCAGAAAGTAGAAATCCTAACCACGTATTTGCTCCAACCTGGCTCTTACCAAGATGAAGAGTTGTGCTAATTAGAATCACCTGGTATATGGGATGGGTGGAGGAAAAACATGGTCAGTACTTCTACTTTTTACACCCCTGCCTGCATGGTTACAGAAAGCTGCATCCCCACTGGAGGTTATGAGCTACCAGGAAGCACCGAGGGCCTGAGGGCACCTGCAGGAACAAAACCAACATCTTTATATAAATCAATATAGATTTCATAGATTTGCCCAAATTAAATTCTGGTGTTGGCAAACTGTCTCCCAAACAGCAGTGAGTCTCTTCGGTATCTTTGGTATCACAGACGGCCCGGCCCGGTTGGCGAACATGAACGCGCTGTGTGCAGTTCACTGACGCCGCCTTACAGGATTTCTGGGTATTGGAGTCCTTGAATTTCCAACTGTTGCCTCTCGCTGCCGTTTGGGTCCGCCAACGTTCGACGCCGCCCAGTGCAGCTTTAAGTGACTGATTGAGATATTCACAGACTGATCATCTGTTACTGTCTAGCAGACGAACACGAAGGTGACAGATTCAATCTCACGCTACGTAACCTTGGGACATTCCTTCCTTCCTTCCTGTTCTCTCTCTGGGCGTTATTTCTTTCTCTTGCCACGCCCTCTCCTTTCCTGTCCTCTGCTTTCTCTGCATTTCCTCCCCTTCCACTCCTCATATTTTCTCTCTCTCTCTCTCTCTCTCTCCTCTCTCTGCCAGTACATCATCAGCTCGGTGGTAAAGCTGTAGGACGAGAGGACGAGAGAGAGCCAGACAGATGAACATAAAAAGAGAGAGATGTTGGTGACTTCCAGGAGATCTGATCAAAGTGTCTCTTCAGAGGTTTGAGATTAAAAGAGTTATTGAGGGATCGAGTTTCTCCTCCTCAGAGAAATGACCCCCGCTCTGTTATTTCTGTCTTGTTTTATACTACCAAGAAAGTCCTGGAACGTCTAGAGATCTGAGAGAAAAGGCAGGAATGTTCTGGAAGTGTCAAACACACAGCAAAATTACTTCCAACGGCCTGGTGCTCGCTAAAAGCCTCAAATGACTGTAGGGACACCTCGACGCTTACTACACTGAGCTTGGATCAGTTTTGGAGCTTCAACATGAGACACCCCCTGCAGAACATACTGTCTGCTAAATGACTGGAGGCATTTTATCTGCTATGATACAGTTCAGATGTGCGCCCCCCGTGCAGCAGGAAGTCGGATCATCTGAACCATCAGGGCTGCTGGCGCCTCCAGCTGCACCGCAGGGGGCCAATTAGGAGCCTGAGATGATGCATGTCAGTTTTAGTTTCCAGTTCACCTGGAGGCATTTCAATCATTTTAGTCTCCAAAATTGAAATGCAGTCCGTGTGTGTGTGTGTGTGTGTGTGTGTGTGTGTGTAGGTGTGTGTGTGTGTGTGTGGTATACTGATAGACAGCTTGGTGCTGCTGTTATTGGGTGACTTTTACACACAAATGAGCTTCATTTTCAAGGGTACCTTCTGAACCTGGTGTTCAGCTGGTGTGTGTGTGTGTGTGTGTGTGTGTGTGTGTGTACTGAATGTGAATGTGTCTGTTTTTCCATTAAAGTGTGTATGAGTGTATGTGTGCTGTGTGGGAGTGTGTATCTGGGTTTGTGTCTTTCTTTGTGTATGCATGTTTGTGTGTACTGTGTGTGTGTGTGTGTGTGTATGCATGTATGTGTGTCTTTGTGTACTGTAAGTGTAGGTCTTTAAATAGAGGACAAAATGTCCTCACAAGGATAGAAGATGAGGAAAACAGTCCAAAGTGACGACATTTTTCTGGTCCTCACTAATCTAGATCAGATCAGGTTCAGGTCAGAGAATGAATGTAGTCAATGGAAAAAGTCCTTACAAATATTGTAATAGGTGTGTAGGTGTGTGTGTGTGTGTGTGTGTGTGTGTGTGTGTGTGTGTGTGTGTGTGTGTGTTAGCATATTAAGCATATTACATTTCCAATATCCTTATATAAAAGCCTGATATTTCATTTTGTCCTCATATTGTAACTTTCTTTTCCAATAAAGGAACACTTTAATAGGAGAGACAACAAGGTTGAATTGTCCGTCACAGTTTCAGACACTGTAATGACGACAAACCGACAATCTCTCTCTTTTCTCTGTTTCCGTTCTGAGTGTTCGCTAACGGCGCCAGGGGAAATTACCTTCAACCTTTGCTTTCCAAGACAAGTAGTTTAAAAAAGTCTCCCCTTGTGACAATGTATTTGTCACCAGCGGTAATGTCGATATCTGGAGTGTGTGAGGGAATCCGACAGCGAGATGAACAACCCGGAGCCGCTCCATCGACAATCACCATGAGACTGATTTTGCTTTTAGTACACATCTAACGCTCCTGGGCTTTTACACCCCAATGAGCTACATGTCACAGCGGTGAGAGCTGACTTGAAGAATTCAATTAAACCCTCTAAACCCCAAACACTTCGGGGAGTTTTGCTCCTTTCACCTTTTTTACTTACCGTGGGCTCATTCATCACTGCAGTATATAAGTCCTGCATAATGCCATAAATCATAAAGACAGAAAACACTGAAACTGAATTTCTTTGAAAATCTATTTTACAAAAAAGAAATGCGACACAATCACCATCAAAAATATTTTCCCCAGTGCCCCCATGTCCTATAAATGTTGGAAAAGAAATTGGGGCCGCCACATTCTTCATATACTCAGATTTACAACTGCTACAGGCGTTTGGTTCGGTTCTTTCTGAGGGTTTCTGGGTTATTTTCCATTGATTCCATCAACAAAAATAATTCAAACAGTCGTTCCAAAAAATATAGTTGAATGTAAAACCAAACCAGACCCCTCCTTATATTTACTGTGACATTTGTTTTGTTTTACTCGCTGACATTTCAACTATATTTCTTTCATTAGGGTGATAAATGAAAACCCTGATGAAAGGACTACAGCTGGAATGTCGTGAGTTAAATAAATGTCACAGCAAATGTAAGGAGGGTCTATAAATAGTCCCTCCAAACACAATGGTCCAGTCACCCGAGGCACCATGTGCAAAAGTTTGCTTCACCTCTCTTTCACTTCCATTGAAAACCACAGAAGAAATTAAAATGAAAGCAGATGACACTAATGCTAATTAGTACTAATTAATTTCTCTCTTCCAGTCTTTCATCTTTAACACATCACACTGAGTTAAGGTGCTTTTGAAAGGATATCATCTCACTTTGACAAAATGACAAATCGTTGCTGTGTTATGATCAGAGCTCTTGAATGTCGACCTTGAGGTAAGGATTTCTCGCAAAAATAGATAAACAGCATTTTGTTCCGTTCTACTGGCACGATGGAGGACATGTCTCTGCAAAACTCAGACTAGAGGAGAAAGATGGACACAGAATTATTGTCCTCACCAAATCCAATAAACATTCAGGAATTCGTCTTGGACACACACTGTGATGTAGAAACACCTCTTCAAGAGACACTACCCTGACCCTTCCTCTTCAAGAGACACTACACTGACCCTTCCTCTTCAAGAGACACTACACTGACCCTTCCTCTTCAAGAGACACTACCCTGACCCTTCCTCTTCTAGAGACACTACCCTGACCCTTCCTCTTCAAGAGACACTACACTGACCCTTCCTCTTCAAGAGACACTACCCTGACCCTTCCTCTTCAAGAGACACTACACTGACCCTTCCTCTTCAAGAAACACTACCCTGACCCTTCCTCTTCAAGAGACAGTACCCTGACCCTTCCTCTTCAAGAGACACTACACTGACCCTTCCTCTTCTAGAGACACTACCCTGACCCTTCCTCTTCTAGAGACACTACCCTGACCCTTCCTCTTCAAGAGACACTACACTGACCCTTCCTCTTCAAGAAACACTACCCTGACCCTTCCTCTTCAAGAGACACTACACTGACCCTTCCTCTTCAAGAAACACTACCTTGACCCTTCCTCTTCTAGAAACACTACCCTGATCCTTCCTCTTCTAGAAACACTACCCTGACCCTTCCTCTTCAAGAGACACTACCCTGACCCTTCCTCTTCAAGAGACACTACACTGACCCTTCCTCTTCAAGAAACACTACCCTGACCCTTCCTCTTCTAGAAACACTACCCTGACCCTTCCTCTTCTAGAAACACAACCCTGACCCTTCCTCTTCAAGAGACACTACCTTGACCCTTCCTCTTCAAGAAACACTACCCTGACCCTTCCTCTTCAAGAGACACTACCCTGACCCTTCCTCTTCAAGAAACACTACCCTGACCCTTGTCGTGGGAATTTTAAGTCAATTGCACTTTGTCTAGTTGGTGAGATCAGCTCAATAAAGCTATAACACAATATTCGTCAGAGACTCTCGTCTCTTAGGCCTTTAATGCTTGCAAGCAGAGCTCAAACCACACACACCGAGGTGTCTGCAGAATGAGCTGAGGAATTCAGTTTCACAGATCCATTTATACACATGAATGACTAGTTCTACAGACACACATAGTAAAAGGCTAATGAATAAAGATATGCAAGGCCATCCCCCATCACCCGACCGTGAAGGGGTTATCTCCCCTGCAATAAAAGTTCTGGCCCAACTCTTTACGACTTGACCTTCTTTGATCCTAGGTCAAACTTTCAGCCAGGCCACAGGAAATGAACACACAGACACACACTCCTTTTAGCTCAGTGGTTTTCCACTGGCTATGACTACACATACTGCACATACTTAGCACTTGCTTATTTGTCTTCACTTATTTGTCTCATGATTCCAGTGACTAGTAGTTCTCTACCTATGCTGAATGCACTTATTATAAGTCGCTTTGAATATAAGCGTCTGCTAAATGCCTGGAATGGAATGTAAATGTAATGGTAGATAGGAGGGCGTCGGTGGGTCTAGCCAGGTGAAGGTGAAGGTGGATTCAGGTGGAGGGCACAGTGTGTCTGGAGGGTGTCGGGGTAGAGAGGCAGCCGGTCAGTCACAACTAGCACGAGGTCTGGGGCCGAGGCGTTGGTTCTGGAGAATGGCAGCTGATTGCAGTGAGTTGTGGCTCCATGCTGAACTGTTTTTCCTGACAGTGACAGCGTGTCAACTCCATTCAACACAAGAAGCCGTCGGTCCGCTGAACAAACGACTGGAGCTCCTAGTGCAGCGGACACCGACGACGAGTCATTTCAGATAAGGGAGGCACTGCAGAGAGGAAGGAGGGGAGGGGAGGGGTGTGTGTGTGTGTGTGTGTGTCCAGTGTTCAACTGCGTGTCCACTCTTGCTCCCAGCGCTATTTGAGCCTCCTTCCTCTGGATTGAATTCTGATTGGCCTAATGAAGTGGGGTCCTCATAGGAGTGTTTGTTTATGTGCCTCACTAGAAAACACTCATCTTGGAGTGTGTGTGTGTGTGTGTGTGTGTGTGTGTGTGTGTGTGTGTGTATGCACCAGCATCAGAAATTAACAGGGTAAAAATGCTCTTGAAACACCTAAAACACCCATGAAATTACGCCCCCAATTATACCATTATACCATTTTCACATTTGTTTCCTTAAGCTGTGAATGTGACTACTGTCCCCCGTGGGCCACCGTAGGTGATTCGTGAGAGCCTATGACGAGCCGAGTTTCTCCAGGGCATTCGGAGCAGTTTGTTCAGAAAAGCAGCATGAAGGGTAGATAATGTTGACAGCCAGCGGAAGGAGAAAATACCAACACAAAACAACAAACAATAAAACAACCAATATATTAAAAATGGAGGATGAAGACAGGCTGGTTGGGACAGAGAGGAGAACACAGTTTCCAGCAGTGAAGTTGAGTGTTTATTTGCCAATATGCAATGCAAATATATTATTTCATATCTTAATATAAAATATAAAATCAGATCAAGGGGGGAAAAAAAAACCTGAATAAAACAAAAGTGGATTTTGTACCCTGGTATAAATGTGTGCTTGTATGTCTTTCATGTTTGTCATAACCAATGTATATAGGTAAATAGTTTTGAGGCCAGTGTGTGTGTGTGTGTGTGTGTGTGTGCCAGCCAATCATATGTCCTATTTGTCCCCGTCTATACTAGCACAGCTGAAACGAGACGTGGAGCGAATTCATTGCACCCAATCAAACGTTGAATAACACTGTTCTCTACCTACTACCCTGCAGAGTGTGTGTGTGTGTGTGTGTGTGTGATTAGTACGTGCCCCTCTATCCACCAGACTTATTCACCATTCTGCTGCAGAGACCTTCTGCTCTTCATCAATCCCGTCAAAAGCCTCATCAAGTCACATAAACCTTGTCGCTGCCGTTGATTTACATGGTTTGGACGCTGCAGCTTGCAGACATGTCAGCTGCTCCACCCTGCAGGGTACCTCATCCTCATGCCCAGCCTCCTCCACCTCCTCCACCTCCTCCACCTCCACCTTATCTGGAAAAAAAGATCCGCTTGGCTCTTATTTCTGCCTCATGTCTACTATGAACATAGCAGGGTTCCTATCCCTGAAAATGTAAAACATAAATGTCTCTTTCTCTTTAAATTTAAAGGGGAGGTATTTTTTCCATCATTACCTTAAGTCTTATCAAGTGGAAATAATTAATAAATAGCTTTACTAATTTATTCTCTTCTCTTTAATTCAATCATTTAATTTTGTGCCCCTAAGCAGCAACAAATAAGAAACGAACATCCTCGCTTGCTTCATTAATAATGTATATGAGTGATTAGGAGGTGCAGGATCATATATTGTGGTTACAACATCCAATCACGACGCATGGTCTGACATAAATGTTGTGGAATTGCAAATAATTCAACTAAACTAAGTTCAAATCTAACCCTTTCGGTGGCAGCATTACATTTTGTAATCAATACCTACTTGCCACCAGAGAGGTTGGAAAACAAGGTACGAACTGAATCCCTGGATCGATACCCAAAGGCTTTGCTGCAAGTGATCTTGTATCAGAATAGCAGTGGGGGTATTAGCGGACCCCTGCTGGGCCACATCCCACAGAGCTTTTAGTAAACAAGGTGCATGGTGTGCTGCAGTGCTGAGGGGAATTCAGAGCAGAGCAGCAGTTCTGCAGGGAGGAACCCAGGGTCTACAGGGTCTACAGGGTCTTCGGGGTCTTCACGGTCTACAGGGTCTTCAGGGTCTACAGGGTCTTCAGGGTCTTCAGGGTCTACAGGGTCTACAGGGTCTACAGGGCCTACAGGGTCTTCAGGGTCTACAGGGTCTTCTCATCTCTGTTCGCAAATCCAATACAAATGTCCTGCATAGAGAACTGTTTGAAAAATCTGATTTTGAGGGGAAAACAAGACCTTCATGATGTATCTTCGATTTCCTGGTCACTAGGTGGCGTACATCGGCACTACTGTCATTTCCATGAACTTTCATAGAAGAAGAACGTCTGAGAACCGCCTGCCAAGCGCTGCCAAGTACCAACGAGCATCTTTACCATAGATACAAATTTAAAGGATAAAAATATTTGCATTTGGACTTTATGTTATGCATTTAATTTGTTGTTTATATTATTTATATTATATTATATTATTATATGCACTTTATTTCTTCTGATGTTCTGTTCATGGTTTATAAATATTGATAACCCTTTGCTAGTCCTTGAATCTTTTTCCGGGGCCTGTTGTCAAAGGTTCCAGGCATCAGCGTCAATATAGCCTGTATGGATCTACAGCCAAAAGCTTTAACTGATTTCGGTGAATCGTGCATGGCACACTGATCCACATGGTGGTCGACCACCGAAGCCCCATCCTGAGCCTGGAGAAACCCTGAATATCTTGGAAACCCTGAAATTCTGCCTCTTTCCTCAGATCTTATTTCTCTTATTTCTTTCCCCATCACTTCTCCTCCCATCATTCACCATCTTTTCCCCAACATCTATTGCCAGGGTGTTTCTTCTACTATTGGCTGCTAATGATGTTGGTGAGCTCGGAATTTAAGATAGAAAAGTCTTCTTCATCTGTTGCCCTGGATAACTGAATCAGTTAAATGCCTAAAATGCAGCTCAATGTTTTAATTGACTTAAAGACTCAAGTGTGCAAAGGATCTGTTGGTTTCTGCTGTTTAAGCTTCTGTCTTCTCCTGCATGCTGTCCTCTTGGTAATGCAGCAAGTGAAGCTCATTCTGCTTTTGCACTGATTGTAAGATGCTCTGGATAACAGCATCATCTGAATGGAGCAGCGTCGATTCGCAAAAACCCTAAGCTATGGCAGAGTCGCTGCATCTAATATAATTTGCAAAAGGGAACATTGGTCCTGAATGCTAAGCAAGTAACGGACATTGTAATACCCATAATGCATCCTAATAATCTCGGTTTTACATCTTATATGCACTTCCCGGCTTAATTTCCCTCTTGCTATACACTTGAACCAGATTTTGACCGGCCTTGGGATGGTCAGAGATAGTCATCCCTCCCTTTCTTCAAACGCTCTCAGAGGAGCTTAAAGACATTGAATGGGGGTGATGATGTCACCGGAGGAGGGGTCTGGTAATAATAACGATAATAATCAGCTTGTACCCCAGGAGCAGTCGGCAGGCGTCAATTGGATTGTATGAGAGTCATCAAGAAAGGCTTTCCTTCAAGTGCCCTTCTCTCTAGAGAGCCACAGAGATATGAATGGCTCATGTGTCAGGACATCAGGCTTCCTGCTGGAGTGAATAGACCGCAGATTGCAATGGGACAGATAAGTAGATAAGTAGAAAGGAATCAGAGATGGGAAGAGAAAGAAAGGGGTTTATTGCCAAAGTATTGATCGTTTCCTGCTGTTTTGGCAGAATTGAAGGATTCCACTCCAAAACGCTGCAGTAGTTATAGGCCTCCAGGTAGCCAATAGTCAATACTGGGGTTTGTTTTCACGCCAACAGTCATTTGTCATAGTAGTTGTCACATTTTTCAAATGGTGGCTCATTTTGGAACGAAGCTCTCGTCACCTCGTCGATATATTGGACTGGATGGAGTGAGAAATACAGCCCTACTCACACAACATAAAACATTAAACAACAGGTCGAAGCCAGACACATTTCCCTCAGCACACACACACAACAAACTGAGGTACATTTTCATCACGCTCTCTAAAGGAAAATTGTCCTCCGACTCAAAGCTTTGCCTGGAGGTCAGTTTGTTTTTCAGTCCTTGCGGCTGTTACTCCAAGTTCATGCTTCCAGCAGAAAGTCAGAGAGACTCAGACAGACAGACCTTGTTGGTCTCCATTCAATTTTCTAGTCCATGAAAGTCTAAGAGATCTGCCTTTTCACCTTTATTTATTTAGGTTTGTTGAGCATGTTTGCTGTTTTTCAGCAGCACCAAGCTTCATATTGATGCAGTTCTACTCCTTCACACTGGGACACTGGAGCAGTTGGAGGTGAAGGGTGTGAGCACACCTCCAGTTTGTTTTCTTTACTCTGAACCAGACTGGAAAACAGTTCACTGTCTTGCAGTTTAGTATCTGGTTGGTTCAGGTTCACACTGACCAATCACAAGCCAACCAGAAGTCCCATGACTCCCCAGCAGCTGGTTGATTGGTTGAGTTTTGGTAACCTGTCATCCCACCAGGTTAGAGAGTCCAAACCAACCTGGTTCCAGTCTGTAACTTGATCTACCATGATGGACTTGTCTGCTCTTCTCTGGTGTTCATACCAGTTAAGAACACATGAAGAAACATCTGAACATGAGCATCAGTCCAGACTGACCAAGTCTCCTTCTACCCATAATGCCTTGTGTTCTGGGGTGGTTTCCTGTAGCTGGTTGGATCCCGTTCTCTCTCCTAACGAACCACCACAGTTCTCTTCTACCCATAATGCCTTGTGTTCTGGGGTGGTTTCCTGTAGCTGGTTAGATCCCGTTCTCTCTCCTAACGAACCACCACAGTTCTCTTCTCTTCTGCTTCTCCAACCATTAATCTGCTGCCGACCCTTTTACCATTGATTCATTCACTCTGATCACATTCACCACGTCTTTGTATTGATCTGTGTCCGCATGGTCTGCATTTGAATAGTCGACATTATTTCATTAAAGGAGTTTTGCGGCATCTGAATGGAAGAGGCTTGAATAGTCTGGTAACTATTCAAGCATCGAACTTGCTTTCATGGTTCTGACGTGCTTTCATCCAGAGCCGCTGACAATGAGCTCAGCACCACCATTACTAGCAGCCAATAGTGAGGAGGTCAAGGGTCATCGAGCTCTGCTGAAAGATATTCCTATGACCCTAGAATGATCATGTGAATAGAGATGATGTGCTGAGGAGAGAGTAGAGACACAGGAACCAGACAAACACAGGGAACACTGCTCTTGGTAATCAGCCAGGTCCTCACATTTTCATCCAGTCTCCATCTTTGTCTCTCAGCCTCACTGTAGTGTTCTTCACTGTGGTGTTCCTCACTGTGGTGTTCCTCACTGTGGTGTTCTTCACTGTGGTGTTCTTCACTGTGGTGTTCCTCACTGTGGTGTTCCTCACTGTGGTGTTCTTCACTGTGGTGTTCTTCACTGTGGTGTTCTTCACTGTGGTGTTCCTCACTGTGGTGTTCCTCACTGCTCTTCCCAGAGATCACCTGTCAATCAAACAGTGTGTCCAGTACTGTGACGTCTTTCTGCTTGGATTTCCTGTTGATGGAGTTTGAGTTCCTGTAGGTGGCGCTCTTTTCTTTGTCTGTTCAGCCACGGTGGCTATCGCTGCTCATGCTAACTACCCAGTTCTTCTTCTGTTGAAACGTAAAACGCATCACTTCCTGTCTCCAGAGGGTTTCTCCCGGTAAAGGCCTACCTGACACCGGGTGTTGAGAGCAGCAGATGGAAAAGCTTCATGATGGTTGAGATTGATGATGTTGAGGTCCAGAGATCAGAGAGAGGAGAGGGTTACTTTAAGGCAACATAGATTTTACCAACAGTATTTTTTGTGATAATCTTGTTCAGTTCACGCTGTCATCCCCATGAAATGTTGTCCTATTAAGCAATCCTTATTCCTGATAAGGGCAAAGTGGCTTGTTTACACACACACACACACACTTCTTCCTCTGTGTGACAGCTCATTCAAGTCGACTCAGTGTGTCTGAATAATTCAAAGTCATTATTAATATTTGAAGCCGAACAGCACAGAGGATGAAAGAGTCATCAGATAGACTCCCTTCACCCCCCCCACCGAGAGAGGGAGGAGGGGAGGGGAGGGCAAGGGAGAGGGGAGAAAAAGATGAGAAAGACAGAGATGAAGAAAGGAGAGTGGAGAGAGATGTTGAGAGAGGTGGAGTGGTAGAGAGAGGGAGAGAAAGACCCAGTAAGAGAGAGAGAGAGAGAGAGAGATGGAGGGATGGTCACTAATATTACCGGGGAGCGTCTGGTGGTTTGTAATGATTGCAGGATCGTTGGTGATTATAATCAAATGCAATTTGTAAAGCAGAAATTCCAGCAGACCGACGCCCCCTGATAAACCTGAATCAGTAACTTCAGTAACTTCCTCCCTCAGGAAGGAAGGAAGGAAGGAAGGAAGGAAGGAAGGAAGGAAGGGACGAGTAAAATCTTGACGTCTTACAATTTGGTTTCTGCAAATTTCATTTTCCCATTTAAATGCATTGCACGGAACCCAGAGGATTGTGGGTAATCCCCACATAGTACCAGTACAATATGAAGTATGAGAGGAGAAACATAAAGAGAGAGATGGGGAACATAAAAGATGCAAACATAATGTGAAAGATAGAGAGAATAAATAGAGAGAGAGAGAAAGACCATGTCATTATTTGGTATAAATCATTGGACAGCCATTAAATATTAACACAACAATCTGGAAGATGCTGCTGCAAGCTTTGGTTTGATGAATGAGAGGAGACGGGGAAAGGTGCTGGGTGTACAACATGAATACATCATTGTCACATTGAAACCTTGTATGATTACCATGAACCAGTGAGACCACGGTGGAGACGACTGGGAGCCTCTATCTCACCAGTGGTATTGTTACTAGTGTTTCTCCACATTAAGACTACATTTCCCATAAGCCCCGTAGTGTGGGCCATATAGTTCTGTGTGTCAAGTTCAGGGTCTGTAGTGAAGAGCTACACCACATCAGGAAAATGGTCCTGATGTTTGACCACAGTGAGAAAGGTGATGCAGGTAGAAGGGCAACGCTGATGGGAGCTGCTCTCTCCATCCTCTCCTTCCCAGTTCCTCTCTTTTATTTTCCTTTCTTTTATCTCTCTCCTTCTCTCTCTGCTCCTGGTGCCAGTGATGAACCTTGAACTCATAATTATACTGCAATTATACCCTCACACACAGAGAGAGAGAGAGAGAGAGAGAGAGGGAGGGAGGGAGGGAGAGAGGGGAGGGGGGGACTGATAGAAAGGCAAGGAGACGGTTTCAATAGAGATAGAGAGAGCAAAAGAGCGAGAGTGTTTGAGCAGGAGAGAGACATACAGGGCCAGAGAGAGAGAGGACGAGAGACCTAGAGAGAAAGACAGACAGACAAAAGGAGGGAGGGAGGGAGCTGCAGGGCATGCTGGGTAGATGAGGTCCCTGATGTAAAGGAAGGCTGAAGAGCTATGAAATATTCCCTCTGAAGACTCTGCCTGCCTGCAAGTCTTCAGTATGCAGAGAGAGGAAGGAGAAGAGAGAGGGAGGGAGGGAGGAGAAGGATGGAGGGAAGGGGGAGATGATTGCAGAGAGAGAGAGAGGGAAGGAGGGATGGGAAGATGGCAGAGATGGAGGAAGGTAGAAGATAGGATGGAGTGGAGATCAAGGTGTTAAGGAAGGAATGATGAGGAAGAGGGATGAAGGCAGAAAGAAGAGGAGGGAGATCAGTGGGGATAGAGGGATGGAGGGGAGGAGGATGAAGGAAGAAAGGGGGGGAGAGGGGGAGGGATGGAGGGGAGACGGCAGAGATGGCAGAAGGTAGAAGACGTCAGATAAAAGGACTGAGGGAGAAAAATGCTGATAGAGGGATGGAGGGAGTGAAGGAGAGGAGGACACACTTCCTTCCTCCTCTTCCTCCTGAGCTGGCTAAAGGTCTGTTTCTTTATTTTGGTTGAATTGGATTAAATAACATTCTAGATGGTTTCATGAAGGTCTTACAAGTCTTAACAAATGTAAGACTTTCTGCAGATAGACGGAGGAGGGCAAGTAGAGAGTGGAGGTGTGGGGGTGAGAAGACACTGAGAGCTTAGAGGGATAGGAGGAGGAGGGATGGAGGGATGAAGATGATCCGAGAGAAGAGATGTGTGAGGCTGGGTTGGGCGAACGTTGTCTAAAGTTGGAGGTGGAGATGAGGAGGAAAAGGTGGCGAGGGAGGAGAGGAATAAAGCAGGGGAACATGTTGAGGAAAAAAAGAGCGTGAAAATGAGCACAGGGCAAAAATACAATGAAAAGGAGGCGAAGGAGGGAGGAGAGGTTGAGCTGCAGGAGGTCAGGAAGGAGGACAAGTGTTTGAACTGCACTCCAGTGTTTTTATTCTCTCACTACTGAGGATTTAGTGTCAGTTTACTAAACCATGAGGCAAAAAGTAAGCAGCTAACTCGTGAGGGCTAGCTGGATGCTACTTGACACGTCTTCAGCTCACAGTATTTCTATGAGGGATTGAACTGATGACTCACCTAACATACATTCATAACATCCATCTCCATCCTGTAACGTTATCCAAACAACAAGAAGGAAGGATTTATGCAGAGTTAACTCGAATGCAATGCATGCTGGGAAGTCTACTCATAAGCTAGCAATGTTTCTTAAGATAAATTGTCTTTCTATTGGTGCAGAGTTGAGCAACAAGCTAAGTGTGATGTTCCTCTGGTCTGATTCAACGGGTAGAGCACGATGCTAACACACCGTTAGCGGTTTGACTCCTGCTGAACGCTAACACACCGTTAGCGGTTTGATTCCTGCTGACGCTAACACACCATTAGCGGTTTGACTCCTGCTGAACGCTAACACACTGTTAGCGGTTTGACTCCTGCTGACGCTAACACACCGTTAGCGGTTTGACTCCTGCTGAACGCTAACACACTGTTAGCGGTTTGATTCCTGCTGACGCTAACACACTGTTAGCGGTTTGACTCCTGCTGAACGCTAACACACTGTTAGCGGTTTGATTCCTGCTGACGCTAACACACCGTTAGCGGTTTGACTCCTGCTGAACGCTAACACACTGTTAGCGGTTTGACTCCTGCTGAACGCTAACACACTGTTCGCGGTTTGATCCCTGCTCTTCGTTGTCACCGGGCCCTCCCATATTCAGACATATAACCACTCATGGTTCTGCAAGGTGAAAACACCAAATCCCATTTCACCGATCTGAGTGAGTCTTGGTATTGAGACCTCACGAACACGTTCTGCATCCCAACATTTTCATGCAGGGCTGCTGTTTGCTATGCTGACTGCATATTGGGTTAAGTCTGGAAAAGGCTGGAGACGGTGTCAAGTGTGTGTGTGTGTGTGTGTGTGTGTGTGACCTAACATGATCTCCCTCTCTCTGTCTTTCTCTTGTTAAAACCTGCTAAAACCACCCGTCTGTCCCTCCCTCCTCTTCCCCTCCCTACCTCCTTGCTTCCTCTCCTCTTCCCCTGCCTCCCTCCTTGCTTCCTCTCCTCTTCCCCTCCCTCCCTCCTTGCTTCCTGTCTCCTCAGATACACGAAGATGAAGACAGCCACTAACATCTACATCTTTAACCTGGCTCTGGCTGACTCCTTGGTCCTGGCTACTTTACCTTTCCAGGTAGGTCTTTATCGGTGGTGGTCATGGTAACACCTCCAGCTCCACGCCCACCAGGTAGACACATGACATCATCTGGGTCTGTACTGTGGAGTTATCAATGTTCATATCCTCCCTGTACAATACCTCAGGTCAGAATCAGACCAAACCACTTGAGGTTAGGGAACTAAACCAGGCTGGTTGAGGTCTGGTTAAGGTTAGATAACTAAACCAGTCTGGTTAAGGTCAGGTTAAGGTTAGACAACTAAACCAGTCAGGTTAAGGTCAGGTTAAGGTCAGGTAACTAAACCAGGCTGGTTGAGGTCTGGTTAAGGTCATGTAACTAAACCAGTCTGGTTAAGGCCAGGTTAAGGTTAGACAACTAAACCAGTCAGGTTAAGGTCAGGTAACTAAACCAGGCTGGTTGAGGTCTGGTTAAGGTCAGGTAACTAAACCAGTCTGGTTGAGGTCAGGTTGAGGTCAGGTAACTAAACCAGTCAGGTTAAGGTCAGGTAACTAAACCAGTCTGATTGAGGTCAGGTAACTAAACCAGTCAGGTTAAGGTCAGGTAACTAAACCAGTCTGGTTAAGGTCAGGTTACTAAACCAGTCAGGTTGAGGTCAGGTAACTAAACCAGTCTGGTTGAGGTCAGGTTGAGGTCAGGTAACTAAACCAGTCTGGTTAAGGTCAGGTAACTAAACCAGTCAGGTTGAGGTCAGGTTGAGGTCAGGTAACTAAACCAGTCTGGTTAAGGTCAGGTAACTAAACCAGTCTTTCCCAGGGTACCGACGTGTTCCTGGGCTTCTGGCCGTTCGGCAACGCCCTGTGCAAGGCGGTGGTGTCCATCGACTACTACAACATGTTCACCAGCACCTTCACCCTGACGGTGATGAGCATGGACCGATACGTGGCCGTCTGCCACCCCGTCAAAGCGCTGGACATGAGGACGCCCCACAAAGCCAAGGTGAGCGACAACGTTCAGATATGAAACCTTCACAGAGTAACGATGATGAAAGACTGATCCTGTTTCTCAGCTGCAGTGTGAACGGAGCCGGAGACGTGAACATGATGTGATATTGTCCAATGGGCTTCAAGTTTAGCTTAAGGTCGACGGCATCGTTGTGCGGGTGTTTCCACTGAGTTGAAAAAGAAAACGAAGCATGCTGTAGACCTGGTGACTAGGAGACGTCTGGTGGTCTGGGTAGAGAAATGAAAACTGATGTGAGGTTTTAACGTGCTCAGAAATCTGGCGACTCGGTGCGATTTTACAGCTATAAAACTCACATTACACGAGTAGTTTCAGCCAAGCAATCTGTGATCTTGCTTGTATTCTCCTATTTCCCATTCTTATGTCTGCTAGTACTTTGGAGAAAACTTTTCAGACAGTAGGCGTCTTGTGAACCACCCATCTTCATAATACCCTGAAGCAGAGTGAAGAACTCCCTCAGGGGCATTATTACTGTACTGGAGCAGATATGTGACACTGTCTGATGTGCTTAGTGCCCCTTTAGGTGGATATATTTATACCAGGGTAGTTGATATGGGGGTATAGGTAGAAAACTGATCTCACAGCAGATACTGGATGTTGTGGTGTACTGTACCCTGAGTGTCTGTGGCTGAACCTGCCAGCAAAAAGAGAATATCCCTCTGAGGATCAATAATCAATCAATGTTGTAATCGATTAATACTGCAGTGGTGTGTTCTGTGTAACTGTTAATGGTTTCATTTGGTGAACATCTGTATTTACTCCACATGTACATGATTACATTGTACATTTCTTATATCTTAAATACTTATTTTCTAAGCAAAGGTCTTAAGTCTTCAGTAGTAACCCAGAATGTGTTTCAGTTTCATGCCAGCAGTTTGTAAGAGAAGACGTCGGGTTCCTACACCTTGCTTATCAAGTTCCAGGACTTTTCCAAGACTATTCCATGACATATAACACCATGTCCAATATCCATCAGAGTCTCTGTTCTCCGTTGAACATGTGGTGTGAATGTCCAGGTCTGATTTCTGCTCCAACTATCCCTTAGGACCGAAACTATCAGGACATTTCTGATCTAAAGTGGATCAACAAGCAGCCAAGCTGGAACATTCAGCACTTCACTGGTTGGAGGAAAAGATCAGCAACACATTCACATGATGGTTATAAAACTATATGTACATGGTGCATTTTCCCTAACCTTCCCAGGCTTGGAAAACATGAATTCCATGACTTTCCAGGTTTTCCATGACTGTAGGAACATCTCATCTTGGAAGGAAACTCTTCAGCTATATATGTGACATTTGCAACATTGACAAATATCGAAATTGTGCTCCACGTCATGGAATAGTCTTGGAAAAGTCGTGGGAATTTGATGAGCTAAAAAGCTGCAGGAGCGCTGACCGCTAACCGCTAACCGCTAACCGCCTCACGCCGTCCTGCTCTGGTTTCAGGTGGTGAATATCTGTGTGTGGGTGTTGGCTTCAGCCATCGGAGTCCCAGCCATGGTGATGGGAGACGTAGAGGTGGAACTGGAGCATAACAGTAAGTACATCACACACACACACACACACACACACACACGTGCACATAGCATGCACATGTGCTTATGCATAAATACTGAAGCTACAAAGACACGCCTGCATGCTCCAACACTCGCAACATGTCTGACAGTCTGTGATGTTTAGGGTGCAAAACAATGCGGCAACGCTTGCAGATATTTTCACCATCTGACGCTGAAGAGGTGAAACAGTGTCGCGCTGCTTGGAGGCGTCCTCCTGCTCGCTCTGTTCAGACCCACTCAGACCCACTCTTTACGTTTCATCAGACCTGAAATACAGTTCAGCTTTGATGCTGATGTCTTTGGACTGAAGCTGATATTATCTAAATATGAAACTGGTATGAAACTCTGGAATACACCAGGCATTAAGATGAAGAAAACCTAATAGATAATACACTATATGGCCAAAAGTCAGTGGACCCCCTACTAGTTATTGAGTTCAGGTGTTCCTCAGGGTTTGGGCTTGGCCCCTTATACTAGTGTGGTTGTACCTATTCAAGAAGGCTGGAACCACTTCTATTAAAATGGTATTTGGTAAAAACGTTTACGTTTTTACACGGAAAAGTATCAGTCGAGCCCTCTGATTGGTCAGAGACACGTTACAAGCATGCTGATGATTCCCACAGTTAGCTGCTATTCCAACAGGAAGCTAGTTAGCGCTTGTTCCTTGTTTTGTCCTGTTCTGACGCGTGGACACTACCGTGATGGTAAAAGCCATAATACCCTTGAGGACGTTCTCCACTGTGATCGGTTGTCCGTCACGGAGTTGCCTCCCTGGAGGAACGAGCACACACAGGAAGTGAGAGGAAATGCAGGCAAGCGGGAGGGAAATGTAAAGCCAACAGTCCACAGGTCAGTTTGGACGTCTGGAAGGAACTCAGAGTTTCAGAGGGCTTTGGTTTCCTACAGCCTGAAACGTCTCATCTTCACACCTGATCCTGTCTAAGCAAGAACTCTAGTCTATCCAATATATAATATCAAAAGTCTCTCTCTCTCTCTCTCTCTCTCTCTCTCTCTCTCTCTCTCTCTCTCTCTCTGATGGATAATAGCGACATCATTCCCAGGATGAAGCAGACGAGACGCAGAATAGCATTTCTCTTCTAATAACTGTTTCTCGGTTTCTGCTGAGTGGATCCAGCTGGGTCCCTCCACACACACACACACACACACACACACACACACAGTGTATTATTAATGGTGAGGTTGTGAGGTGGAACAGGTTCTTCCACTGAGGCTATCTGAGCGGTCAGTTTTCAGATGGGGTTGTGTGTGTGTGTGTGTGTGTGTGTGTGTGTGTGTGTGTGTGTGTGTGTGCGTGTGTGTGTGGAGTGCTGTGCTGTTGCCTTATAGGGCTTCTTTAATAAAGGTTAAAGAAAGTCTCCCTTAATACCCCTTTAAATACCCTTGTTGCACCGAAAGTGAATTCCTACCCAGAATGCTCTAGTGCTGAAGCTGTGAAACACCGTTGGCTGTATTTATGTTCCTAATGTCGCAGTGTGTTTCTCTTTGCTGTGTCATGTTATTGTTTGCTGCTGTCTCATAAAAGTTTCATCTGAAGTGTGAATGTATTATTATTATATATTATTTAACTGGATTCCTGTGAAGACGTTGAGGCTCCAGTTAATCCCTTTCCACAGCAGAGCCACTCAACACCACGAGCACTAGCGACACCTGCTCAACCTGCTGACTAACAACATGACTCACTATGAAGTTATCAAGCAAATCACTTTTTAAAGGACGGCATCGAAGGAGGACTTTATTTTATCTGACCCTTTACTCTCTCAGTTCTCTGAGGCCTCATGGGTAACAGACATGTTGAAAGCT
>JAXDDX010000177.1:287500-352500 GCA_034670405.1 Hoplostethus atlanticus
GGGGCCAGGCGGAGCTGCTCTGGAGGCAGAAATGATCTCATTGGTTGAGTTAAATATCAGGGGGCGGAGCTAAAGAACCACAGTTTTTGTCTTAAATGCTTCATTAGATACAGTTATTAGAGGTCGTGTAACCTTTATGATCAGAATGAGAGAGAGAGAGAGAGAGAGAGAGGATAATGTCAATGAGTACATTAACATGCACACTAATAACTCAGTCTTAACCAGATTAAGTCAACACTCCCACAGTGAGGTCATGACCCGGTTAACCATCATCAGGGCATTTGAACGCCTCATCAGATTTCTTTGGGTTTTTTCAATCTGCACGTCGGTCAGCAGACGCAGCGACCTGGACGTCCATTTACAGAGAAACAACACAGAATAGAATAGAATAGAAACATCACTTTACTTCATCACTTCAAACGATGGAAACACTGGAATTGAAATATTGCCTTGAGCTGATTATTCCCAGTGATCGGGTGTTGTAACGTAACATAAATCTGTGAGCATTTGTACTTGTGAGTGTGGAGCCGGGCGTGGCTGATGCATGATGGGTAAATATCTTTTTTTTTTTTTTTTTTAATTGAGCCAAAAAAAAAAAAAAAAAACGTTGACACGGTTTGCTGTGGTGGTTTCTGGCGGAGATACAAGGTCGTCCTGCAGGTGAACAAGGTCAGCCGGTCAGGGCGGTAGCTGACATGGTGCAGTACGTCTACATCATGCCTACAGCCCTACCTGTCTCACTCTCCATCTGTCTCTCTCCTCCTCTCTCTCTCTTTCTCTCTAAATCACTTAATTCAAGCTGTAAGCTTTTATTTTGAAATACACCGCGGCCCCCCTCTCTCTCTCTTTCACTCTCCCTATGTGTGTATATACATCTCTCTCTCTCTCCTATATGTGTATGCATGTCTCTCTCTCCCTCTCTCAGAATATACATCACGACCACCCAAGCAGTTTACATGTTAAAGCACTTCACTATGAAGCAGCGAGCCTCTCTCCAGTTGGTTGATACTTCACTCCTATATATCATATCGATCTAAAACAAGTTGTTAACGCACTTCAACATCCACCCACACAAACCTCTGGATTACTGGGCCACATGTAATGGATTACATATATATACAGATATATATATGTATATATATATATCTGTTGCAGGCTGCAGCCAATTACGTAACTTATTGCATTTAAGATCTCTTGTTGTTTGTCTGTTTAGTTTAGACTCTATTTCTTTCTTTCTTTCTTTCTTCTTTCATTTTGTTTGTTTCTGTACGTTATCAATCAATTCCTCAATCAATTCTTTATGTAATAAATAAGTAAGTAATCAATTACAGATTACATATTACCTGATTCAAATACTCCACCATATATATATATATATATATTACTCACTATGACTGTGATGGGATCATGTCACCACTTCCTGTTGGCTCTGCGTCTTGTCGTACATCACGTTCTCGTAGCTCGTCGAGGCGTTTGAGCCTTTAAACCGTTCAAGCGGAGGCTGAATATTGGAGTGACTGGAGCAGCAGGAGGATCAGAGGTTTCCAATCAGACCCGGTTAATAAGACAGACCACAGGCTATTGTCCTGATGATGGAGGGAGACGAGGGAGGAAGAAGCAAGAGAGCGAGGAAAGCCAATAGGGAGAGGACAAAGAGGGACGAGGAAGAAGGCTATTTTCCTCTGATTGAAAATGAAAGAGGGAGGAGGAGGAGAAAGGAAAGAGCAAGCAGGGAAAGAAGAGAGAGGATAACAACTATTAGAGACTGAAGGCAAGAAATGAAGAAAGAAAGAAAGAAATATAGGTGAGAAGACGGAGAAAAACAGAAATGGAGGTGGGGGAAAGGAAAAGAGGGGGAAAGAGCAATAGAGCAGAAAAACGAGAGTGAGGACGGGAAACAAATCTGTCCTTACCTGGAAGGAAGGAAGGAAGGAAGGACAGAAGGACAGAAGGAAGAAAAGGAAGACCAAGAGTGACAGCGAGTGTGTGTGTGTGTGTGTGTGTGTGTGTGTGTGTGTGTGTTTGCAAGTGTGGGTATATGTGATCACATTCACATGCCTGTACGTGTTTTAATTGTATATGTGTGTGTGTTTCGGCATGTGTGCACATGTAGGTTCATGCATTCACTTATATATATGTGTGTGTGTGTGTGTGTGTGTGTGTGTGTGTGTGTGTGTGTGTTATATACACCGTAGTTATTGCGGTCTGAATGCGGCGGTGTGTTACTGCAGTGAGGAGCTGTCAGGCTGGAGAACGAGGGAACGAAACCTCGGAGGTGAAATGAACATTTCTGAAAGATTTGCTGTCAGAGCTGTCAGAGAGGGGGGAGGGGGGAGGGGGGGGGGGCAGGCTGAATGACAGAACAGCTTGTGGACGAGAGCTTTTCCTCCCGTGGGGAAATAAACAACTTGTACATGTGATGGATTGAAACTGGTGTGAGGGGAGGAACAGGAAAGGAACATTTTCTCCTGTTTCTCACATGATCTGGAATAAGAGTCATTTCATCTCCTGGATATGAAACCATGAGATCAGAGGAACCTCAACACTGCTGAAGCCACGAGGCCAAGAGGAGTGATGACCGGTATGTCACATGTCATCCCTCCTCTCTCACCTGGTCTCTCCTGTCTCTCTCTCACTATCAAACTATCAGGAATCCTTTCTCCCCCTCTGTCGTCTCCTCGTTGCTCCTCAGCAGCTTTAGGAGAAACAGTTCAGCTGGAGGTGATCACAGAACGAGACAACATGGAGATCTCCCATGAAGAGAAGACTGGGGAGAGACGAGGAGGGAGAGACGAGGAGGGAGAGACGAGGAGGGAGAGGCAGGAGGGAGAGATGAGGAGGGAGAGGCAGGAGGGAGAGACGAGGAGGGAGAGGCAGGAGGGAGAGGCAGGAGGGAGAGACGAGGAGGGAGAGACGAGGAGGGAGAGGCAGGAGGGAGAGATGAGGAGGGAGAGGCAAGAGGGAGAGACGAGGAGGGAGAGACGAGGAGGGAGAGAGGAGGAGGGAGAGGCAGGAGGGAGAGGCAGGAGGGAGAGATGAGGAGGGAGAGACGAGGAGGGAGAGACAGGAGGGAGAGATGAGGAGGGAGAGGCAGGAGGGAGAGACGAGGAGGGAGAGGCAGGAGGGAGAGACGAGGAGGGAGAGGCGAGGAGGGAGAGACGAGGAGGGAGAGACGAGGAGGGAGAGGCAGGAGGGAGAGAAGAGGAGGGAGAGGCAGAGGGAGAGACGAGGAGGCAGAGACGAGGAGGGAGAGACGAGGAGGGAGAGGCAGGAGGGAGAGATGAGGAGGGAGAGACGAGGAGGGAGAGGCAGGAGGGAGAGACGAGGGAGAGACTGGAGAGATGAGGAGGGAGAGGCGAGGAGGGAGAGGCAGGAGGGAGAGACGAGGAGGGAGAGGCAGGAGGGAGAGACGAGGAGGGAGAGGCAGGAGGGAGAGACGAGGAGGGAGAGCAGGAGGGAGAGACGAGGAGGGAGAGACGAGGAGGGAGAGGCAGGAGGGAGAGACGAGGAGGGAGAGACTCTGGGGAGAGATGAGGAGGGAGAGACGAGAGGGAGAGACGAGGAGGGAGAGGCAGGAGGGAGAGACGAGGAGGGAGAGGCAGGAGGGAGAGACGAGGAGGGAGAGGCAGGAGGGAGAGACGAGGAGGGAGAGACGAGGAGGGAGAGGCAGGAGGGAGAGACGAGGAGGGAGAGACTCTGGGGAGAGATGAGGAGGGAGAGACGAAGAGGGAGAGACGAGGAGGGAGAGGCGAGGAGGGAGAGGCAGGAGGGAGAGACGAGGAGGGAGAGACAGGAGGGAGAGATGAGGAGGGAGAGGCAGGAGGGAGAGGCGAGGAGGGAGAGACGAGGAGGGAGAGGCAGGAGGGAGAGACGAGGAGGGAGAGGCAGGAGGGAGAGGCGAGGAGGGAGAGGCAGGAGGGAGAGACGAGGAGGGAGAGGCAGGAGGGAGAGACGAGGAGGGAGAGGCAGGAGGGAGAGGCGAGGAGGGAGAGGCAGGAGGGAGAGACGAGGAGGGAGAGGCAGGAGGGAGAGACGAGGAGGGAGAGACGAGGAGGGAGAGGCAGGAGGGAGAGACGAGGAGGGAGAGACTCTGGGGAGAGATGAGGAGGGAGAGACGAAGAGGGAGAGACGAGGAGGGAGAGGCGAGGAGGGAGAGGCAGGAGGGAGAGACGAGGAGGGAGAGGCAGGAGTGAGAGGCGAGGAGGGAGAGACGAGGAGGGAGAGGCAGGAGGGAGAGGCAGGAGGGAGAGACGAGGAGGGAGAGGCAGGAGGGAGAGACGAGGAGGGAGAGACAGGAGGGAGAGATGAGGAGGGAGAGGCAGGAGGGAGAGACGAGGAGGGAGAGGCAGGAGGGAGAGACGAGGAGGGAGAGGCAGGAGGGAGAGATGAGGAGGGAGAGGCAAGAGGGAGAGACGAGGAGGGAGAGACGAGGAGGGAGAGGCAGGAGGGAGAGGCAGGAGGGAGAGATGAGGAGGGAGAGACGAGGAGGGAGAGGCAGGAGGGAGAGACAGGAGGGAGAGATGAGGAGGGAGAGACGAGGAGGGAGAGGCAGGAGGGAGAGACAGGAGGGAGAGATGAGGAGGGAGAGACGAGGAGGGAGAGGCAGGAGGGAGAGACAGGAGGGAGAGACGAGGAGGGAGAGGCAGGAGGGAGAGACGAGGAGGGAGAGGCAGGAGGGAGAGACGAGGAGGGAGAGACGAGGAGGGAGAGACGAGGAGGGAGAGACAGGAGGGAGAGATGAGGAGGGAGAGGCAGGAGGGAGAGACGAGGAGGGAGAGGCAGGAGGGAGAGACGAGGAGGGAGAGACGAGGAGGGAGAGGCAGGAGGGAGAGATGAGGAGGGAGAGGCAAGAGGGAGAGACGAGGAGGGAGAGACGAGGAGGGAGAGGCAGGAGGGAGAGGCAGGAGGGAGAGATGAGGAGGGAGAGACGAGGAGGGAGAGGCAGGAGGGAGAGACAGGAGGGAGAGATGAGGAGGGAGAGACGAGGAGGGAGAGGCAGGAGGGAGAGACAGGAGGGAGAGACGAGGAGGGAGAGGCAGGAGGGAGAGACGAGGAGGGAAGGAGGCAGGAGGGAGAGGACGAGGAGGGAGAGACGAGGAGGGAGAGACGAGGAGGAGAGGAGAGGGAGGAGGGGAGAGACGAGAGGGAGCGAGGAGGAGAGCAGGAGGAGAGACGAGGAGGGAGAGGCAGGAGGGAGAGACGAGGAGGGAGAGGCAGGAGGGAGAGACGAGGAGGGAGAGACGAGGAGGGAGAGGCAGGAGGGAGAGACGAGGAGGAGGAGGGAGAGGCAGGAGGGAGAGACGAAGGAGGGAGAGACGAGGAGGGAGAGGAGGAGGGAGCAGGAGGGAGAGACGAGAGAGGAGAGGCAGGAGGAAGAGACGAGAGAGATGAGGAGGAGGCGAGGAACGAGGAGGGAGAACGAGGAGGGAGAGGCAGAGGGAAGAGACGAGGAGGGAGAGACTGGGAGAGACGAGGAGGGAGAGGCAGGAGGGAGAGACGAGGAGGGAGAGGCGAGGAGAGAGGAGGAGGAGAGACAAGGAGGGAGAGACAGGAGGGAGAGACGAGGAGGGAGAGGCGAGGAGGGAGAGGCAGGAGGGAGAGACGAGGAGGGAGAGGCGAGGAGGGAGAGGCAGGAGGAGGGAGAGACTCTGGGGAGAGATGAGGAGGGAGAGACGAAGAGGGAGAGACGAGGAGGGAGAGGCGAGGAGGGAGAGGCAGGAGGGAGAGACGAGGAGGGAGAGGCAGGAGTGAGAGGCGAGGAGGGAGAGACGAGGAGGGAGAGGCAGGAGGGAGAGGCAGGAGGGAGAGACGAGGAGGGAGAGGCAGGAGGGAGAGGCAGGAGGGAGAGACGAGGAGGGAGAGGCAGGAGGGAGAGACGAGGAGGGAGAGGCAGGAGGGAGAGACGAGGAGGGAGAGGCAGGAGGGAGAGGCAGGAGGGAGAGACGAGGAGGGAGAGGCAGGATGGAGAGGCGAGGAGGGAGAGGCAGGAGGGAGAGACGAGGAGGGAGAGGCAGGAGGGAGAGGCAGGAGGGAGAGACGAGGAGGGAGAGACGAGGAGGGAGAGGCAGGAGGGAGAGACGAGGAGGGAGAGACGAGGAGGGAGAGGCAGGAGGGAGAGACGAGGAGGGAGAGACTCTGGGGAGAGATGAGGAGGGAGAGACGAAGAGGGAGAGACGAGGAGGGAGAGGCGAGGAGGGAGAGGCAGGAGGGAGCTGCAGGAGGGAGAGACGAGGAGGGAGAGGCAGGAGGGAGAGACGAGGAGGGAGAGGCAGGAGGGAGAGGCAGGAGGGAGAGACGAGGAGGGAGAGACGAGGAGGGAGAGACTCTGGGGAGAGATGAGGAGGGAGAGACGAAGAGGGAGAGACGAGGAGGGAGAGGCGAGGAGGGAGAGGCAGGAGGGAGAGACGAGGAGGGAGAGGCGAGGAGGGAGAGGCGAGGAGGGAGAGGCGAGGAGGGAGAGGCAGGAGGGAGAGACGAGGAGGGAGAGGCAGGAGGGAGAGGCGAGGAGGGAGAGACGAGGAGGGAGAGGCAGGAGGGAGAGGCGAGGAGGGAGAGGCAGGAGGGAGAGACGAGGAGGGAGAGGCAGGAGGGAGAGGCGAGGAGGGAGAGACGAGGAGGGAGAGGCAGGAGGGAGAGACGAGGAGGGAGAGGCAGGAGGGAGAGGCAGGAGGGAGAGGCAGGAGGGAGAGACGAGGAGGGAGAGGCAGGATGGAGAGGCGAGGAGGGAGAGGCAGGAGGGAGAGACGAGGAGGGAGAGGCAGGAGGGAGAGGCAGGAGGGAGAGGCAGGAGGGAGAGACGAGGAGGGAGAGACGAGGAGGGAGAGGCAGGAGGGAGAGACGAGGAGGGAGAGACGAGGAGGGAGAGGCAGGAGGGAGAGACGAGGAGGGAGAGACTCTGGGGAGAGATGAGGAGGGAGAGACGAAGAGGGAGAGACGAGGAGGGAGAGGCGAGGAGGGAGAGGCAGGAGGGAGCTGCAGGAGGGAGAGACGAGGAGGGAGAGGCAGGAGGGAGAGACGAGGAGGGAGAGACGAGGAGGGAGAGGCAGGAGGGAGAGGCAGGAGGGAGAGACGAGGAGGGAGAGACTCTGGGGAGAGATGAGGAGGGAGAGACGAAGAGGGAGAGACGAGGAGGGAGAGGCGAGGAGGGAGAGGCAGGAGGGAGAGACGAGGAGGGAGAGGCGAGGAGGGAGAGGCGAGGAGGGAGAGGCGAGGAGGGAGAGGCGAGGAGGGAGAGGCAGGAGGGAGAGACGAGGAGGGAGAGGCAGGAGGGAGAGGCGAGGAGGGAGAGACGAGGAGGGAGAGGCAGGAGGGAGAGGCGAGGAGGGAGAGGCAGGAGGGAGAGACGAGGAGGGAGAGGCAGGAGGGAGAGGCGAGGAGGGAGAGACGAGGAGGGAGAGGCAGGAGGGAGAGACGAGGAGGGAGAGGCAGGAGGGAGAGGCGAGGAGGGAGAGGCTCTGGGGAGAGACGAGGAGGGAGAGGCAGGAGGGAGAGACGAGGAGGGAGAGACAGGAGGGAGAGGCGAGGAGGGAGAGACGAGGAGGGAGAGGCAGGAGGGAGAGGCAGGAGGGAGAGATGAGGAGGGAGAGGCAGGAGGGAGAGGCGAGGAGGGAGAGGCAGGAGGGTGAGACGAGGAGGGAGAGGCAGGAGGGAGAGGCGAGGAGGGAGAGGCTCTGGGGAGAGACGAGGAGGGAGAGGCAGGAGGGAGAGACGAGGAGGGAGAGGCAGGAGGGAGAGGCGAGGAGGGAGAGACTCTGGGGAGAGACGAGGAGGGAGAGGCAGGAGGGAAACTAAGTAATACACCCCTGATCTGTAGGGAGTCAGGGAAAGAGGGGAGTAGAAAGAGAGAGGATACAGGGACGAGCGAGAGAAGGAACGAGTCAGAGAGAGAGAGAGAGAGAGATTGGGGAAGGGAGGGAGGAATGGAGAGAGAGGAGGGAGATAAGGAAGGATAGAAAGAAGAAGAGGAAAGGGAGAGAGGAGGAGGGAGATGGAGGACGAGGGAGGGAGTTTTTTTTATTCCTGTGCGTTTTCCATTTTTCATCTCCTTCCTCATATTTTACCTTTTCAAAAGGCAATAAGCTTCCAGATGAGTCCTTTAGAAATACAGTTTATTATTATGAAGCATAATATTATTAAGATTCAAATCATTATGAATGGAGAGAGTGAGGGAGAGGAGGAGGAGGAGGAGGAGGAGGAGGAGGAGGAGGGATGAAGCTGAAACTCACAGTACTGAAGCCACTGCAGCTTTGACACTTATGGGGAAAAAATAGAAACAATATTTATCAAGACTGCAATGAATATGAGATCAACTGATGAATTGAGACATTGTTTTACCCTCCAGCGTGAATAAAAACCACAGTTGATTTTTTGTATTTACTATTTTTTCTACATTTTGAAAAGGTTGATACTTTTGGTTTACTGGGTCATTATCAGGGTTGAGGGGTTGGGGTCAGACGGCCAGGGTTCTGTCACCAGCTGACCCCTGACCTCCCTGAGGAAAGAGAACCGCCCTACAGGGATCAATACAGTATCAGGTTGCATGATTATTATATTTGTCTGTGTTGTTTCCAGGTATTTCATTTCTACCACGTTGTCTCAAAAAAACACGTAAACTTCTTACTATTCCTATCCCTGCGACTAGTGTTTCTCTGTGTTGTTGATCAATAGGTAGAGTGGTGGTAATGCAGCCAGGGTCAGGGTTCAGTTCCACCGGGCCAGCCGCACGCCATGAATCTGATATACTCGCCGCCCAAGATGCCTTGGATAAAAGCAACCAAATAGAATAACAGATCAACTTATTTTCAAGTTTTCAAGGATTTGTTGGATCTGGTCTGATTAATGCAGTTTTTGCTGCAGTGTGTGTGTGTGTGTGTGTGTGTGTGTCCTGTGTTGCCTTAGCTTTCTAGAGGTGCATCTCAGAATCAGAATCACTTTATTTGCAATAAATACAGTACAAGAAATGTAAAGGAATTTGTCTATGTTGAAGCAGGAACAAATTAAAAGCATATCACTTGATATATTATATTAAATGTATTTGGCAGTCAAAGGTCTTGAAGTAGATCATAACTTTTCCAAAGCTTTCATGTCAAAGTCAAATGCCCCTTTTTGTCAAATGTTGAAACTCTTTATCTTTAGCTCCGTTAGCGCTGGAAGAACAGCGCCCTCTTCCTGTTTGGTGCCGTAAAGCAATCCAGCAGATTTCCCTCCAAATCGACCCGGTGGACACAATGTAGAATGAGAGAAGAGGCTGGTAGAGGCTGGCAGGCTGGTAGAGGCTGGTAGAGGCTGACAGGCTGACAGGCTGGTAGAGGCTGACAGGCTGGTAGAGGCTGGTAGAGGCTGACAGGTTGGTAGAGGCTGACAGGCTGGTAGAGGCTGGTAGAGGCTGACAGGTTGGTAGAGGCTGGTAGAGGCTGACAGGCTGGTAGAGGCTGGTAGAGGCTGACAGGCTGACAGGCTGGTAGAGGCTGACAGGCTGGTAGAGGCTGGTAGAGGCTGACAGGTTGGTAGAGGCTGACAGGCTGGTAGAGGCTGGTAGAGGCTGACAGGTTGGTAGAGGCTGGTAGAGGCTGACAGGCTGGTAGAGGCTGGTAGAGGCTGACAGGATGGTAGAGGCTGACAGGCTGGTAGAGGCTGACAGGATGGTAGAGGCTGACAGGCTGGTAGAGGCTGGTAGAGGCTGACAGGCTGGTAGAGGCTGGTAGAGGCTGACAGGCTGGTAGAGGCTTGTAGAGGCTGACAGGCTGGTAGAGGCTGACATGATGGTAGAGGCTGACAGGCTGGTAGAGGCTGGTAGAGGCTGACAGGCTGGTAGAGGCTGACAGGCTGGTAGAGGCTGACAGGCTGACAGGCTGGTAGAGGCTGGTAGAGGCTGACAGGATGGTAGAGGCTGGTAGAGGCTGACAGGCTGGTAGAGGCTGGTAGAGGCTGGTAGAGGCTGACTGGCTGGTAGAGGCTAGTAGAGGCTGACAGGCTGGTAGAGGCTGGTAGAGGCTGACAGGATGGTAGAGGCTGACAGGCTGCTGGTGGTGGTGTGGTTGGTTTACGGTGATTATACTAAGGTCTCTAAATTAAAGTTGTGTAAAATGCTTTTACAACGCTGCACCTTTAATTCTTCTCAACTCTGACTCCTCCTCTCCCTCCTTGTTTCATACCAGTCATACATCATGATGCATAGTATCACTCGGTGACTTAACACTTCCCATCTGGTGGATGCTGTCATCCAAGCGCCTTGCAGTATGTGGCCCTAGTTCTGCTATTATATAGTTATGCTATTATATCTTGTAGTATCTTTCATTCCTCTCATCCCTCTTTCTCCTCCTCCAGGTGTAGAGGTGTAGACCAGCTGTGGTTTTATCAGGCTGCCTAAGCAATAAAGTGTTATATCGCTGCTGTAGGCGATATAACACTTTATACCTCATAACTCCAAAATGTCAGCTTTTCAGGAACTAAGGAGGACAGCCTTGCAGAGGTTATCCACTGTTGGTTTTGAAAGTGTTGCATGATGTAATCCTTCAATTTCAATGAAAACATAGAAAAACACAAGGTTCAAGGTTTTCGCATAGCAACACAATATTGTTTAGAATTTTAATCTAAAATATTATGTTGGGTTATAATATATTATTGTTATTAGTATATTATTGTACAATTTGTCTTTCCCATCATCCCTTTCCTCTCTGGTGTTGAACGATGCTGTATGATATATAGAATAACTTTGTTTTTCTCTCATAACTTCCTGCAGTATTTTCACTCAATTTAATCTGCAGAATTTAGTCACTGCATTGTAAATAAGGACAGAAATGTGCTCCTGTAGTTGTGGAGCGCCTCATGGAATAACCGAACCCCCCTGGTGCTTCTCTTATGAAAGTTATTCCTCTGTCATTATTTCTCATTCTCTTTGTTTCTCTTTACCTCTCTCTCTGTAAATTTCCTTTCCTTTCCTCTAATTCTCTGTTCTATAAAGGCTATTATTGTACAATGTTCATTTGATACATGTTTATATATACAAGCAATAATTGCATCACATCCTGTGGACTGGTCAATACGCTGGCCAATGATGTTCAGATGTAAACATCCCTCGTGCTATTTAGGGGGAGCGCAAATGTAGAAACATGGCTTGGAAGTTAGAAGCAAAAGGGTGAGAGCTGCTATATCAGTGGGGTTATAAAGTGGACTCTTCCTATCACAAATGGTTTGGTTCAACAGTGAATTCTGTCCCTGAATCCCCTTATTTACATTTATGAAAACATTTTCTTCTTCTTTACGCTCATTCTGAAGTGAACTGTGGTTTAATCAGACCCCTTACAGCTAATAGATGGATGGATGGATGGATGGATAGGTAGATAGATTCATCATTCATTGCTTCCTGTGCACCGAGAAGATTTCCTGCCAGTGACCATAAAACAATCTCAATTAGAGGGGATGGGATGCCCTTCTCTGTTGTAGCCCCCATTTGTGGTTTAGGCTGAAAAGACATTGGACAGTGAATGATGACGGCGTAGCCTGATGTCCTCTATAGTCACCATTTGTGGATTAGCGCATCATTCTTTCTGACGTCTGGATTGGATTGGATTATGGCACAAGGATGATAACATTGAATCCTGTGTATTGGTTAATACAATAAAAATACATTAAAATCTTGCCTAGTGCAGCTTTAAACTTATTCTCTTGTCACCATTCATTGTCTTTGTACCTCTCTCAATGCATCTTCCTACATTCCTACATTCCTATCTTCCTTCCTCCAGACATATTTTTGTTCATGTCCTCCATTCTCAGTACCTCCTCTGGTAGACGTATTATTATATAAGCATTCCCCTTCTTTAATCCACATCCCTACTGTAGGCGTGGTTTGACCCGACCCGCCAGTAGCCGATGGGAGCCCTTCTCTTCTGAAACTCATTCCTCTGTCATCATTCATTGTCTTTGTTTCTCTTTTACCTCTCTCAACATATCTTCCTATGAGTGCAGACACATTATCTTCCTGTCTTTCCTCCACCCTCCTCTAGGTGTAAAGTATATCATGGTCAGATAATAGGAGCCCATCTTCCCTTGAAACTTATTCTCCTGCCCTTATTAATTCATCCATTTCTTTTAGAAATGTCCTACTACAGGTGCAGATATATTTATTTCCGCTCCTTTATTCTTTGTCTCTCCTACATATAATTTACATCATAATAACATATACATTTAAATTCATACAATTTTAATAACACATTCTTTCCCTTGTCCCCCTCTAGGTGTGGAGTGCATCGTGGTTTTGCCAGACCCCAGGAGCTACTGGGATCCTGTCTTTGGCACCTGCATCTTCCTATTCTCCTTCCTCATCCCCGTGGCCATCATCAGCATCTGCTATAGCCTGATGGTCAAGCGCCTACGCAGCGTCCGCATCCTGTCCGGCTCAAAGGAGAAGGACCGCAATCTGCGCCGCATCACCAGGATGGTCCTGGTGGTGGTGGCGGCTTTCGTCGTTTGCTGGACCCCTGTTCAGATTATGGCCCTGGCCCAGTCGCTGGGCTTCAACCTGGGCAGCCTGTTCACCCTGGTTCTGATGCACTTCTGCATCGCACTGGGCTACGTCAACAGCAGTCTGAACCCGGTGCTCTACGCCTTCCTGGACGAGAACTTCAAACGCTGCTTCCGCGAGTTCTGCCACCCGTCGCCATTCCGCCTCGACACCCAGCAGTCGGGCAGGATGAGGAGCATCGCCAGGGAGGTGGCGGCAGCCTACAACTGCAAAGCTGGAGACGGCAGGGGGCCTGGGGGAGGGACACCCAATCCGGCATGACTAGGCGTGGAGCTCCCCCTGGTGGGGGTGGACCCCCCACAGAGGGGAGAGAACCCGGGGACGGGGAACTCCAACACAGAGCTGACCCAGATCACAGCGCTCTAGCGGCACGAGCCCCCCCGCCCCCCGACTAGACGGCTGGCCTGGGGCGGGGGGGAGGGGGAGGGGGAGGGGGACAAGGGCGGGAGGATTGAGGATGGGGTTGATGGGGAAAGGATCTAGGAAAGAGGACGGGGCTGAGGGACAAAGGAAGAAGGATCGCTGATATGATTGGAGTGAAATGTAATAAGTTGAAAGCCTGGATGGAAGGCAAAGGATGAGATAGTGCCATTGTTGCCTCTCAAGGATGACTTAGAGGAGGGAGGGGTTGGTGGCGAGATGGAGATGGGGTGTAGCTTCACTGAGGTGGGAGGGTATTTGGGAATGGAGGAAAAGGGTGCATCTTCAGACTGAAGGAAGCTGCAGAAAGACAATGGAAAAGCATAACTAACATTTGAGGAAGGAAGGAAATTTGAGGAAGGGATTGAGTTGAGTTGAGTTGAGTTGGTTGTTTGGAGAAAGCATGTAAACAGCATGGGATGAACACAGAGGTAGGTAGGCAATAGAAACTCCAGGGGACAGGTAGCATGAATACCGATTCCCTGAAACCAACACACTTCAACCATTAGCACACCTTGGTGATTGGGGAACTGGTCTTAACTACATTGGAACTAGAAGTAAGGATCATGGCTGTCTAGCTGTCAGGTGATTAGTGATTAAAGACTTAGGAGGCATAAAATTCAGTGGATTGTATCTTTATCAGTTGATGTTTCAGTCTGCAGACAACGCTGTCATGAGTGGTGGATGGAGGTGGACACGTGCGATGTCGGTCCAGTGATGCTCACCTTCAGATTTTGATGGAACCTGTGTTGAAATAACAAGTAGAAGCAAGGACTGCAGCTCTGTGGCAGCATGACATGTAGATTTTCTCCAACTCTTAAGCCTGACACCTCTCAAACTGGGGTCCTTGAGCTGAAGGCGTTGAGAACCACCGACCTAGCAGACTGCTATATGTGGGCAGTAGGGGGCAGAAGGGACAAGGGAAAGGATATGAACTGTTTCTGATAGATAGACGAGACAGGACGCTGGTCCAGTGACGCAAGAAAAGAATCAGAGGACAAATAATCAAATACAAATTGGAATTTGAGTTCTACAAACATTTCTCAGAGGCAGAAATAGATACTAGATAGATACTAGATAGATAGAACCTAGACAACTTAATACAGATAGATTGCATTTTTCAGTTAGTAGAAGAGCGCTAGGCTTCATAATATTAGCTAGCTCCTCTCTTACCCCTTGTCTTTTTCTCTGGGCTTCAGTCTAATGTTACTTAGAGAGACAAATTGTGGTTCTTTGGCTCCGCCCATTGAGCATTACTCAACCAATGAGATGATTTTGCCTTTAGAGCAGCTCTGCCTCCAATAAATATTTGTTGAACTAAAACTACAATCTGCAAATCAAATGTGATCATATAGCTCAATGCCACTAATACCACTATTGGTTCATTTCCCACTGGGGCCAACGATGATGAATACTCTTTGGTCAAAAGCATCCACCAAATGGAATATGTCGTGTTCCTCCTACCCTGCCCTCAGCCCACCTTGGTGTTATGGATGTAGGTACATGAAAGACTGAAATGCCTACCCAGTGCCTCTCACAGGTTTTCACAATGTTTGTGGTGACCACTAGCTGGACCAAGCAAGAGAGACAGACAGTAATCAAGGGACAATGTATTTTATCATCCTGAGGAGTCTTGTCTGATATGGCTGGGACTGTTGACAGGTAGAAAGGATTTATAAAAGCTGCAATCTTGTGGATGTGGGGCGATATACTGTATAATGTGTTTAGGTACAAGTGGAAATGGAAACTGGGCAACAAGCTACTCTCGAACAATGTTTCTTAAACTGTGGCTCAAAACCCCCAAAAGGTTGACATGCCTGTTATTTCTGATAGGAACAACATTTCTCGTTAATGTGATCCCAGCGAAAACGTGTTCAGGGAAAGGTGGGACTGCAACCTGAAAGAAAAGCAAAAACCTAAACAAGAGGAAGGAGGTTTGGGCCCACGCCAGGAGGTATTAACCCACATTAAACTGTGGTTCAGGACACTAAATGAATAACAGTGCCTGTTTCTGGTGGGTCCACACAGGAGTGACAGGAGTATGTGGTGTTTATCCTGCATCCAAGGGTAAGTCAACATTTCTCTCATTTGGGGCCTGAACTTAAAACATTCTGCCATGAACAGTGGCTAATGGGGATGAGTAGTGTAACGTTTTACAGGCTTAGGACTGGGTTGACCTGGGCAAAAAATACGTAAAAACTGTTTCAAATATTCGTTTGAAGTTCTTGAGAAGCGTACGAATCCTTTACCAGACATCTGATCACAGCCTCAAGAGGGGTAAGCATCATTTGCCAGATAACATTAATTAAGTGCCAAGCTGTTATAAATAAGAATTTGTTCTTCTTAATTGGAAACAAAGCTTCAAAAAACGCTCCTCATTGGTTTAGTCGAATCTTTGAAACACGCTCAAGAAATGGCATTTACAACACATCTGTGATTGTGGACTTGAACAGGACACGTTATATTTCAGCACAATGTGGTGTTATGAACAAGAAGTGTTATAAACAATCCCAAACATGTACTGCTATTACAATTGCTGTGTTGAAGAGTCACACAATGTCTTGTCCTTTCTTTCTTACTGGGTAGAGCGAGGTGCTACCATGGCTGGGCTTTAGGTGTTCCATTCCCGCTGGTACCTTCCATTGTAATCATGTGTGCACTCAAGGTACTGTAAGGTGTTTTGGATAAAATAAAGACAAATGGCATGTTCTAAGTAATAAAATCACAGATGTTTTGAAAATGAAACATATGGTTGGGGTATTTTTCCCAGGTCTGTTGCCGGAGTTGGGTAAGGGGTATGAGTGGTGGTACCCAGGGGTTTGGATCAGGAATGGGGGTGTTGAAGGTGGGGTCCAGGTTTGAGGTATTTGTAGGGTAATTTACTAGGGTTGGGGTTGGGTAGGGGTGTATCAGTAGAGTCATTTTGACTCCCAACACAGTGGCAAAGCAGGAGGAAGGGGTCACAGTGCTCTGACTTCACTCCTAGGGACAAAGGGGCTCTCTCTCTTCTTAGTGTCTTAAAGTGTAAATCAACCCTTCAACAGAAATCACACATGGGACGTCTATGATCCTGGACAGTTTGGTCAATGATACCGAATGCTTCAATCTAGATTTGTGAACATGAACACAAAGTCACTCCTAAAGCTGCAGCCAAGAAAGAGAGCCAAGACTCTCTTCTTAATGTTTAATTCAGTGGGACAATCTGGACTGACGGCATTGACGATGAATGGGAGTCTGAATTTATGGACATTGACCCAGGGTGATTTTTAATGCATGAATAAATGAAGAGTTGTTGGTTCTTGCAGGAAATTTGTCTCGCACAATCAATCATCCAAGCCAGCGAGTGCAAACAGCATCAAGACAATACACAAAGTGAACCAGAGTCAATTCATGAGGAGATTCTAGTACATTTCCCTGTTTCAAAGCTGCTCTTAACACTGTTGTACATTTTATGTAATTATAAAAGCTCAAATAAACATTCTGTGAGTCCACGGCCTCCCATTCACTATCAATGGGGCTGCTGTCCAGAAACCCTTTCTTGAACACGTGGCAGAGTCTTGGTTTTCTGGTTTCTAACTTTGTCAGAGTTGCTGGAGTTCATAAATACTCCTTTTTTAGGCTTCGATTATGAAGGTGAGGTTTGCTGTGCATGCACGCTCTCTTTCAACGATGCCCTGATTCACATTTGTACAGTCACATACATTCACACCTGGGAGCTTTCAAACACTAACACAGTTTTCTACTTTTGGCCATCGAGCATTTCCAATGGGGCAGTTGGGGGTTAAGTGCCTTGATCAAGGGCACCTCAGCTGTAGGAAATATGATTGAACTGTGCAGGCTCATGGAAGTAACATATGTGGATTCTGTTTCAGGGTCGGTGTCCCCTTTTAACGGTGTATTTGTGTCTCGTCATTATTGTGTTGGTTCATTATGGCTTATACTGTCCTTAACTGGGATTCAAAAGAATTCTCTGTTTTTATTTGCATTTCTCTTTCTAACAAGATGAGTTTGTCAGGTTAGGAGTGTGAAGCTGAAACCATTTTCTGTTTCTTTCTTTTTTGTTTTTTGCTTGTGGTCTACACTGCTGTGTTATCTTGTACAAGTACATTTGTTTCCTTGATCTGTCTTGGCAGGACAAATCAGTATATTGTGGATTTTTTTTTTCTCCTTGATTTTGACTTTGTTTTTTGAGAGGAACAATTCTATGAACTTACATTGCCTTAAATATCAAGCGAAGTCTGTTACTGAAGCTAGCTCTCTGGCTGGATAAACCGTGTTCTAGTTTTTATTGGTGCTTTGCTGTTAGTTTTATACTAGTCCAGACCGGGATTTATAAAGCCTCTGAGAATAGGAGTTGTCCGACTGAACAAAAGGAAAAAAAACAGATACACTTGTTGAACAATTTATTAAAAAAGTTAAATCATAAACTCAATTTTAAAGTATGAGCATTAGGGCCTTTGGCAGAAATAGTTTAAATGAGGTAAACATTATTTTAGTTCCCTGATGATCTACAGGCAAAAGTACCTGGTGTGGATGGGAATCTGTGAGCAGGGGTATGAGTGTAAACCCTGCTGGTGTGTTTTTTGACCTTGCAGAAGATACCTACTCTTATATGATTTCTGGTAGTTGTAGTGGTAAAGTTAGCTTTATTCCCCGCCAAAGTGGATAGATACCTTTTTGGGATGAGACTGTTTATACGTCATCATGGATGACAATTGTACTAGTGCACACTGGCATGTGGCTTGTTTTTCTCACATTGGGCGACAAAGGTTACCAATGTTTACATTTATAAATCCCTGGTTTTGTGGAAAGGCCTCTGGTGTCGCAGTTAGACCATATGACATTCAAACTCTGCATTATACACAAGAGACATTAAATCCTTCTAGGTGGAGTGGCTGCTTCTGAAGGTGGGCTGGCTTACCTGGATCAAAGGTAGCGGAAACACTGGCGCCACCCCTGAATGTCACTGACACTGTAGAAAAATAATAAATGAATTGTCAATGGTAAGATTGATCTCGGTTCACCATCTAGGTCACATGGCCAATTAAATTCCACCATGTGTGCAAGTGATAGCTTTACTGTTATTTTCTTTACCAGGCCCACGTCTCAAATTGGGGTAAATGCAGTGGCGGCACTTCACATACGTGACAGACTTACTAGCATCGTTCCCGTGCCTCAGTGAAATTGATTGGTTGGTTGGTTGCCAAGGTACATGTGATGTCCCTGAGTGCTATCGAATCAGAGCTCCTGTTCTAAGAGCCTTTATGAATATTGGTCTCCTTTTGTACAACCTAGCAGACTTTGTGTAGGAAAATGGCCGGAGCATCGAGGACACTGGCTTCTACATGCCTCATCTTTACAGAAGACACCGGCTAACGCAGATGTGAGGCTCTCTGTCTATTTTCGCTTGTCCTGTCAAAAAACAATATTTTGTATTAGGGTTCAGTGTTTTTGTAGCACAATCTATATAGAGAGTACGACGACTCGACAAGGGGAAACTCCTTCTGTATAACAACGCAAAGGGAACATAATTCTATTGTATGTTAACTCTGTATAGACATTCTCTTTGAATATTCCAGTTATGTAAGAGTATAAAATATGGTTCAAGTCAAGTTTAATCGTCTGACCTCTTTCTCTCTCTTTGCAAAGTTGTTGTTCTTGATGTATAAAAGTTTTATCTTGCCACCATAGCGGTACGTGTTGTCACCTCCGTGCATCCAAAGCAGGGAGGTTCCTTTCATCCGTTTACACTTTACAGACCACTTGAATGTCAAATGAAAACTAATCGAAAAGCCAAATCTAGCAAAAAAAAAACAAAAAAAAACATTGTTGATGTTGTTGTTATTACTATTATTGCTATCGAAAAAGAGCAAAACAGTGTCGCATTAGTGGTTGTCGCTGTGCAGGAGACTGTCTGTTATGTATCTATGTATTATTACTCTTGGACTGCATTCTGCTCACCGCCTGAGTCATGCAATGAAACAGTTCTGGCATTGGAACGTCTAAATCTCTTGAACCTCGTGTACAAGAAACAGTCACCCTTCCTAAGACCACATGAGCATAGAGTCTTGGGAAGACAAGGAAGTCCCAGAGCAGACAGTAGATGGTCTGAATCGTGTCTAGACAGGACTCCCAGCCAAACACGTGCACATGCATCAAAAGAAGATACGACAAATCCATGCACAGAAAATGTTAAAGACAAATTGCAACCACAAACCTGTTGAATAGTTCAAGTACTAGGTGGCACCAGCATCAGCTAAATGCCTAAAATCTAAAGTAATCATGTTTAAATCAACGATCTAGTCACAACTTAGACACGGGGTCAAGTGACAGAGCCGTTTTCATCACATGACTCTTGGCTGTAGCTACATAAACTTCCTTGTTCCTGTTCTGATGACAGACTGATCTACCATGCTAGCTGGCTTGTTGTCAATGCTAAGAGCATTTTTGCTGAAGCTTGAATTTTGAATTGTATATTTTTCTCTGCATATGAAATGAATAAAAATAAACAAATGGCAGCAGCTGGTACTTGTTGTTATTGCTTGCTTCAAGTTTGTTATGAGGATTCTGGAGGGATTATACATCAGCCACTATAGTTGGTCTTCAATGACGAAGTGTTGTGAAAGATGAAAATGGCTGACCAAAGTGATATGGCTTCTGTTTTAGCTGTTGCGCAGCATTTTAACATTACCACGCTAATGATGACCATATAATGACCATAAACCAACCAGACCTGTCAGCCTCTACCAGCCTCTACTCTCATTCTACATTGTGTCCACCAGGGTCGATTTGGAGGGAAATCTGCTGGATTGCTTTACGGCACCAAACAGGAAGAGGGCGCTGTTCTTCCAGCGCTAACGGAGCTGAAGATAAAGAGTTTCTGGAGACGGCAGATGGAGGAAGGAGAGAAAGGAAGATGGAGAAATCACTTCAACATGTTGATCCTCTTCAGGGAAGACAAAGAAGTCAGGGAGGTGGGACAGGAAGCAACAGGGCTTATGGGAAATGTAGTCTTAATGTGGAGAAACACTAGCACTAAGAATACCTGACCATAGTGAGGGCTCCACCTTTCTTGCAAAGTCTGCTTTATAACGTAAAAACCTGTAATTTATTTAATTTCCGTAGCTGGTGGCTAATATTGTCCCTCGCAAATAACCACCACAAGGACATTTATTGTTGTACCGAATCTTAAAATCTTATCTTCCAGTGGTGTGAGATATTTTCACCTTTTTCTCCTGCAAATCACCTTATGACGCTTGCTTGTAGAAAATTCACTAGGACAGCTCTTAGATACTGACAGGCTTACTAGTTTGAAGATGTCAGTAGTACTGAGAGTAGTAGAATAATAATGAAACTAATTCACAATACTTCAACTATTTTATGTTTATTTATGGACCAAAAATTGCTTAAAAAACTCACTTGGGTGTTTCTTCTGGCAGACCAGCCAGTGGCACTGAAGGACATGAGGTCAAACCTCAGCCACTGAGAGGTTTTATGAAAAAATTTGACCTTTCATGTAGTTTCCAGAGTTCCTGGTCTCAGGTTTAGTAGTGGCGAGAGGATAAAGGTTAAGGCAATTATTAACAATTTGTCAGAGTTGCCCTTTTAGCAGGGAAAGTCAGGTAGTTTGAGGAGTAGCCTTTGTAGAAACCCCCAATCCTGCATTAACACTGCAGTGGCTGCTGGAGACAGATCCTCTGGGTTGTGGGGGACTTTCAGAGACCCAGGTTTCCTCCTGGGCCCTTTGCCAGGATCAGACCAAGTAGGTTTTTTATATGATGATAAACTGACTGTACTAAATATTATCTAGAAAGGTGCACAATCCATGTCCATGACTGTCAAGAGGACTAAGAACCTCTTCGACGTATCAATCAATCACAGATTTCACCTGAATCATGGAACCAGCAGGTCCCTCATGTTGTGTCCACTCAGTGTACATCCTCATAGCGATTGTAAATGTTTTTTTTTTTTTGATGAGCTGAGCAGTAAAGCCAGATGACAAATGTTCATTTTATTAACATTTTCCATTTTCCCTTTCTCTGTATTCTCTCTATATGTCTTAAAGCCCCTCCTCTGACCTCTCAGACAATATGAACATGTTTGTTTGGTTTAAAAGGCAAAGTAGGAGTGACAGCTGATTTCTACCAATCCAAAAAAAAAAAAAAAAGATCCAGCTGATTGGCCCCGCCCCGCCACACCTGAGCCTCGTTTTGACTGGGACTGGGACTGGTGGAAATAATCTGAGAGGTTGAGAAACGAAAGGGGAGATGTCCTGCTTGTCTCTGTTTTCCCTGCAGGTGATTGACAGGCAGGTGGGAGGGTCCAGCTCTTTCCCTCTCTCTGCCTTCAGTCCATCACTGCTCACCTTACAGACTGACAGACTCCTTCACCTTCTCCCCGTCCAGTCCAGTGAGCCGTGACTCGTCCATTCCATTATAGTAAAGTTCCTTTATAGGTGAGGACATTGCAAGTTTGTGTCTTCACTCAGATTTCAAGACTGAATACTAGAATAAATGCATCTTTTCAGTCTGTTGAAGCTGTTTGGTGTTTTGTGTTTCATCATCTGAGATAATCAATTGGTTAACATCGGGCAGTAGACCAGAATTCACTGGTAAATACATTTATTCATTTTAAACTAGAAATGACATTTGTAATGCACCCAGGATTCTCCTTTTCTTCTTCTTCTTCCATTAACCCATCCTGCTGCCTGTCTCACAACCCGTCGTCTCATCCCTCCCTCCTTTTATCCTCCTCTCCCACCTCTTCATTCTTCCTCTCCTTTTGTTACATTACATAACAAACCCTTTGTGTGCACTCTTCTCTCTCTCCATCCCACTTCGCCCCCGTGCTCTTTTCATCCACGATGCATTACAAGGTGCTTTTCACCAAAGTACTCTGACCATGTTCATTAGTATATGTGGTCCGAGATCAAACAAACTTCTTCTTCTTTAGTGGTAGTGGTTTTATCTGTGGAAGCCATGTGAGTGCCTCGCTCTCCCCGTTGAGTTACAGAGGGAATTGAACCGCTAACCCCGACCCTGGATTCTCCTCACCGTCGCCCAGTACAGCAGCTGGTTTAATACCAGTTTTGATTCAGTGCTGAAACTCTTCTTCTCATCGTGTCGGCGCCTCATGTAGTTAATGATTGTAGAATTCTTTTTTTCTACATTGCAAAGAAGTTGTATTGAAAATAAAACATCATCATAGAAAAAAAATAATAATAATGACACGTACATCAGTGACAGTACAAGAACACAAGGAGATATTATACCAAGTAAATAAAAATGTTACGTTTCAAAGAGACGCGTCAAAGCTTTTTGATGAAAAACATTTTAGAATTATAGCTTGTCATCTGACACCGTGTTGAGTCAACAATAACGCCGTCTTCTCCTCCTTCTTTCTCTCTTTTCATGACTCAACATTGTCTCCTCTATTCCAAAAACGTGACAGCACTCTGACAAAAGGCTCTCGTGAGAATTATACTCACTATTTATTTTTATGATTCTTTTATTAAGGTTTGGATGGAGCGGGGGAATGTTGCAGTCATGGCCAGACTCATTTCTAAATCGAGTACAGGGCAGAGAGTGAGCTGTGAGCACAAATCTGATGAGTAATCGATGAGTTGGTATTGATCGACAGCCCTCTCAACCCCTGCAGATATATTATGGTCATTTTTTTGCTATGGGGCAGTAAAAACCTGACTTATTACGCCTTTAAGCGCAAAAACCACCGTGGCAATTTTATTTTTCCTCCAAAGCTCTTTTGTCTTCAGCCTCCCCGGGGAGCAAACACAGAAAGGTCATACATGTAATATGCCGCAGCATCGTCACGTGACGGAGGCTGTTTGAGAATGATTATAGGAAAGGCATGCTGCCGACATGAGGCAATTATTACAAGCAGGAGATATTTCCAGGAACCTACACACACACACACACACACACACACACACACTCAGAAAACATTACATACACACAGTTTCATAGACACGCTTTGTTGGACAGGCATATACAAGCCCACACATACACTTACTATGGGACTCTCTCTCTCTCTCTCTCTCTCTCTCTCACTCACACACACACACACAGAGAAAGTTTCTTCCTCTCACTTCTCCGAATACTAACGGCGTTGAGAAACGTCAGTCTGGGATAGGAGAGTTAGGAGGGATAGGAGAGCTAGGAGGGTTAGGAGGGCTAGGAGAGCTAGGAGGGTTAGGAGGGATAGGAGAGCTAGGAGGGTTAGGAGGGCTAGGAGAGTTAGGAGGGTTAGGAGGGCTAGGAGAGTTAGGAGGGTTAGGAGGGCTAGGAGAGCTAGGAGGGTTAGGAGGGCTAGGAGAGTTAGGAGGGTTAGGAGGGCTAGGAGAGTTAGGAGGGTTAGGAGGTCTAGGAGAGTTAGGAGGGTTAGGAGGGCTAGGAGAGTTAGGAGGATTAGGAAGGCTAGGAGAGCTAGGAGGGTTAGGAGGGCTAGGAGAGTTAGGAGGGTTAGGAGGGATAGGAGAGTTAGGAGGGTTAGGAGGGCTAGGAGAGTTAGGAGGGTTAGGAGGGCTAGGAGAGTTAGGAGGGTTAGGAGGGATAGGAGAGTTAGGAGGGTTAGGAGGGCTAGGAGAGCTAGGGGGGTTAGGAGGGCTAGGAGAGTTAGGAGGGTTAGGAGGGATAGGAGAGTTAGGAGGGTTAGGAGGGCTAGGAGAGCTAGGAGGGTTAGGAGGGCTAGGAGAGTTAGGAGGGTTAGGAGGTCTAGGAGGGTTAGGAGGGTTAGGAAGGCTAGGAGAGTTAGGAGGGCTAGGAGAGTTAGGAAGGCGAGGAGAGTTAGGAGGGCTAAGACAGTTAGGAGGGCTAAGAGAGTTAGGAGGTCTAGGAGGGTTAGGAGGGCTAGGATGTCTAGGAGGGTTAGGAGGGCTAGGAGGTCTAGGAGGGTTAGGAGGGTAAGGAGGGCTAGGAGGGCTAGGAGGGTAAGGAGGGCTAGGAGGGTCTAGGAGGGTTAGGAGGGCTAGGAGGGTTAGGAGGGCTAGGAGGGCTAGGAGGGTTAGGAGGGTTAGGAGGGCTAGGAGGGATAGGAGGGTTAGGAAGGCTAGGAGAGTTAGGAGGGCTAGGAGGGCTAGGAGAGTTAGGAGGGTTAGGAGGTCTAGGAGGGTTAGGAGGGTTAGGAAGGCTAGGAGAGTTAGGAGGGCTAGGAGAGTTAGGAGCGTTAGGAGGTCTAGGAGGGTTAGGAGGGTTAGGAAGGCTAGGAGAGTTAGGAGGGCTAGGAGAGTTAGGAAGGCTAGGAGAGTTAGGAGGGCTAAGAGAGTTAGGAGGTCTAGGAGGGTTAGGAGGGCTAGGAGGTCTAGGAGGGTTAGGAGGGCTAGGAGGTCTAGGAGGGTTAGGAGGTCTAGGAGAGTTAGGAGGGTTAGGAGGGCTAGGAGAGTTAGGAGGATTAGGAAGGCTAGGAGAGCTAGGAGGGTTAGGAGGGCTAGGAGAGTTAGGAGGGTTAGGAGGGATAGGAGAGTTAGGAGGGTTAGGAGGGCTAGGAGAGTTAGGAGGGTTAGGAGGGATAGGAGAGTTAGGAGGGTTAGGAGGGCTAGGAGAGCTAGGGGGGTTAGGAGGGCTAGGAGAGTTAGGAGGGTTAGGAGGGATAGGAGAGTTAGGAGGGTTAGGAGGGCTAGGAGAGCTAGGAGGGTTAGGAGGGCTAGGAGAGTTAGGAGGGTTAGGAGGTCTAGGAGGGTTAGGAGGGTTAGGAAGGCTAGGAGAGTTAGGAGGGCTAGGAGAGTTAGGAAGGCGAGGAGAGTTAGGAGGGCTAAGACAGTTAGGAGGGCTAAGAGAGTTAGGAGGTCTAGGAGGGTTAGGAGGGCTAGGAGGGCTAGGATGTCTAGGAGGGTTAGGAGGGCTAGGAGGTCTAGGAGGGTTAGGAGGGTAAGGAGGGCTAGGAGGGCTAGGAGGGTAAGGAGGGCTAGGAGGGTCTAGGAGGGTTAGGAGGGCTAGGAGGGTTAGGAGGGCTAGGAGGGCTAGGAGGGTTAGGAGGGTTAGGAGGGATAGGAGGGTTAGGAAGGCTAGGAGAGTTAGGAGGGCTAGGAGGGCTAGGAGAGTTAGGAGGGTTAGGAGGTCTAGGAGGGTTAGGAGGGTTAGGAAGGCTAGGAGAGTTAGGAGGGCTAGGAGAGTTAGGAGCGTTAGGAGGTCTAGGAGGGTTAGGAGGGTTAGGAAGGCTAGGAGAGTTAGGAGGGCTAGGAGAGTTAGGAAGGCTAGGAGAGTTAGGAGGGCTAAGAGAGTTAGGAGGTCTAGGAGGGTTAGGAGGGCTAGGAGGTCTAGGAGGGTTAGGAGGGCTAGGAGGTCTAGGAGGGTTAGGAGGGTAAGGAGGGCTAGGAGGGTTAGGAGGGTCTAGGAGGGTTAGGAGGGCTAGGAGGTCTAGGAGGGCTAGGAGGGTTAGGAGGGCTAGGAGGGTTAGGAGGGTTAGGAGGGCTAGGAGGGTTAGGAGGGTTAGGAAGGCTAGGAGAGTTAGGAGGGCTAAGAGAGTTAGGAGGGTTAGGAGAGTTAGGAGGGCTAAGAGAGTTAGGAGGTCTAGGAGGGCTAGGAGGTCTAGGAGGGTTAGGAGGGTAAGGAGGGCTATGAGGGCTAGGAGGGTAAGGAGGGCTAGGAGGGTCTAGGAGGGTTAGGAGGGCTAGGAGGGTAAGGAGGGCTAGGAGGGTTAGGAGGTCTAGGAGGGCTAGGAGGGCTAGGAGGGCTAGGAGGGCTAGGAGGGTTAGGAGGGCTAGGAGGGTTAGGAGCACCCAGCAGTCGGACTGATCTCCTTAGAGTCACCAATGAGCTACTTCCTGCTGATGCTGGTGATCTTAATCCTTCTTAGTGCTGCTTTTCATACAGTCGACCACAACACTTGAAAAATGGTTTGGCACCACAGGCCATGTTCTCTATCTATATGCTCCCTTTAGGTGACATCATATCCTCTATGTGGATGACAGACCCATAACAGTCAGCGATCCCACCAGTTCAAGTCAAACATCAAGTGACTTCCTCCAGTTTAAAGACAATCAATGTGAGATTATGAATCAGCTGCAGCCTCACCTTGGTGGTCTCTTAGCTAATATTGAGCCTGCTGCTAGAAACCCTGGAGGGGTATTTGATCCAAACCCCCTTTTGATGATCAAATGAAGAAAGTTTGGTTTCCTCCAGTTGAAAACCATCTTCTTCATCATTTGCCGACCTTTAAAAGATGATCCACACTTTTATATCATCTCGTTTAGACTGCTGCAATTCTTTTTACTCCTGTCTCAGTATAAATTCTCTTCCTTGTCTGCAGTTAGTAAATAATGCAGCAGCAAGACTTTTAACTAAATGAGACCTAGTTTATCCTTTCACTGGTTTCCAGTCAATTTTAGAATGGATTTTAAAATTGTACATGTTGGATTAGCACCTAGCTACATCTCTGACCTTTTGATCCCCTCTGAGCCAAATAACATCCTGAGACCCTGAGGCAGGGGACGGGTCGTCGTTGCCCTCTTTTCGTCTTCCAGGTTGAAGACGAAGTGAGGGCACCGGCGCTGTGCAGCAAGCTGATAACTTCTTCTGCGTCTTCTTTAAAAACATACATTATTTGTGTCGATTGATTGGTATTTGTTCGTCATTTTGTTGTTTATTCTATTATCTGTTCATCTTATCACAGCTGTTTTTAGGTTTGTTGTTTTCATTGTTTCCCTTCTCTGTTGTTCTGTGCAGCACTTTGTAGCTCTGTTTTGAAAAGTTCTTCTAAAATAAAGATTATTATTATTATTATTATTATTAATATTATTAATATTATTATTATCATAATTTGTATCATTATTATTATTATCATTATCATTATTATTTTATCATTATTATCATTCTCATTATTAATATTATTATCATTATTATTACTATTATTATTATCTATATTATCATTACATTATTATTATTATTATTGTTATTGTTGTTGTTGTTGTTATTATTATACACACTAGTAACTAATTACTAACCATGCAATCAGTGGGTCTGTGAATAGTAAGAGCTATGACTAATGAATTAGTGGGGAGCAGAGCCAGAGACATAATTAATGATGGAAAGGGGGAGGAGAGAGAAAGAAAAAGGAGAAGGAGAGAGACAGAAGAGTGACAAAGAGAGAGACATGGAGGAGATAGCCCAATCATTTTACTGTCATCAATCCATCTCTTGCTTGTTATACCACGATTAGCAGCCCAGCCATTTCTCTGTATTCTCTTTATATGTCTTGTTAGCTTTTATTAGCTGCAACCTACAGTGAGTCATTTTAACATAAGTAGCATAATATTTCATGTTCATGTTCCAGCTCTCTTTGACTCAGCAGCAGTAGATGACTTCTAATACAGGAGGATCCCAACAGTAACAGTGAGTACCTCTTGCTACCACTGAAGTATGAAGCCGTAACGCTGTGCCTGTCTGAGTTTGGACAGGAGACAAAAATCCACAGTGAAAGGAAGTTTCCGGTAACCCACGGAGCTTGAACACAACGTGATTATTTCTGCCTCCAGAGCAGCTCGACCTCTGGGAAACACTTGCAAGAGGGGGAGAAAACACAAAGAGAGACGGCGGTCTGTCGAACCCTCGGAGACCCCGGCCTGCCCTGAAGGATCTACACTGCCTTGTTGTTTTACTCTCTTCACTGAGTGGTGGAGGAGAGGACAAATGGATCCTGACCTTTACCAAGATGACATTTGTGTCACCTGATGATTATATGTCGGGGAGGGAGAGAGAGAGAGAGAGAGAGAGAGAGAGAGAGAGAGAGAGAGACCTTCTGTTAATAATGGACTATAATGGAAGGCAGCGGACCGAATGGTTGAATTCACCAGTAAGTGGTTCAACAAGCTGCCGGGCCGCTGGACTGAGGTAACTGCCAGGTACGTGTGTTCACAGAGGAAGGTTATCATCAGAGAGCATGGACTTGAAGGTCAACTCAAGGTTGAAGACCAACGAGACCATCTGAGGTGAGATGTGCCCACAGGAGAGCATATATATTTTATGTCTCCTAGACACAAATTTTCTCTTTTCAACACTAAAATGAGACTAAGGGGATTTTCTCATGTTGCTCTGACTCGTGGTCGGTCCCCTCGGTTTAAAGTCTAATTCAATCAGAGTTCATTCAGCACAGGGAGAGCAACATACATAGGTAACACAGTTAGTCTAGGAAGGTCTGCTCTCAAGAACATGCTGAAGACAAACCTTATTATGGTTTGATGAATGAAGGTATTTTAAAGAGCCCCACATAGTGGTAGAGTACTGTGGAGGTTTGCAGGGAATGTGATGTGATTCATGTGACTTATCTGGGAGTCCTTGAGAAACCTTTATTCACCGTGCAGCTCCAGTCAGGACCTCCACCAACGCTGCTGTTCGTTTGCCCTTTCCCTCGGTGTGGCGTGTTTTGGTTCGTACTGAATCAGACGAATTCACGTGATTTCCCCTCAAGTGAATCACAGCGATTCCCACAGAGGCGAGTTTCTGAACGTAATCATGCTCTTTGTATTTTGCTGGTTAATTAACAGCCACAGAGTCTCGTCTCACATTAAGGCTTCATCCTCAGGAAGCAATTCAAAGAGGACCAAAGCCGAGCAATCACAGAAAGCCCCCATAATGCATCTGTCTTCCATTTGCCGCACAGCAGCCACATTATAACAGACGTTTTAATATAGCAGCTGTTTCTGGTCTGATTACAATTCAGCAGGTAGAGACCATAACTTCATTTGTTCCTTTGATGCTGCACGTTCATCCAGTTCCACACATCCACTACTAGGGGCTTTTACCTGATTCCCTCTGGTGGGTACTATAGAAATAGTTATTATTATTATTATTATTATTATTCATAATAATACATTATTATTATTAGCATTATTATTGTTGTTATCGCTGTTATTGTTATTGTTATTATCATTATTATTATTGTTACTATTATTATTATTGTTATTGCTGTTATTGTTATTATCATTATTATTATTTTGGTTATTGTTATTATTATTATTTAGATTATTGTAATTATTATTATTATTACATTATTATTATTATTATTATTATTATTGTTGTTATCGCTGTTATTGTTATTATCATTATTATTATTATTGTTATTATTTTGATTATTGTTGTTATTATTATTATTATTATTATTATTACCACCAGTCTTCTGCTGTTGGCCAGTGGAAGCTGCTGTTTAGGGTCATTTGGCCAGTTGAATCGTCTTCTCTGCTGCAGACTCTCTGAAGAGGCTGAATCCTGCCTAGTGCAGCTTCACTGTCCGAGGCCTCCTGGTGCAAGCTACCGACAAGCTACCGACAAGCTACCGACAAGCTACCGACCCTCTGAGCTCAGGGAGTTTGTCTTAAACTCCCTTCACTGAATCTTAAAGAAGAGTTGGAGCTAATGAATGGAAGGTTGAGGCAGCAGCGATCAATAACCCTGGTCTGGCAGCTCCATCCAATATCGTCTAAATCCTGCACTGAATACGCACATAGGGAGGTATGTATGTATGCGTCTGGACGTACACACACACACACACACACACACGCACACACACACGGCGAAACGTCATGAATAAAGCATGATGTGGGCTGAGGGATGCAGTAATCTCCAACGATGTTACCGTCTTCTCCAGTTTCCACCTTATTTCCTCTGAGATGACATTCAGCTTAGAGGAGAGATCTCAGGCTGCAATGGCCAGGAGGGGGAGGGGGGGGGGTCTATGACAAGGGCGTCACTTTGTGTTGAAAAGTGGTGGGGACATGAGAGTCGACAATACGAAAATACATCAAAGAACGGCGACCGCACAAGTAACATCCATATGCATCCATATGCATCACCTCCACAGCTGCAGCACCATGTCAATCCAACAGTGCCAATATCACAATATTGTAGAAAGCACCAGTGCATGTCAGTCAGCCGAGCGATAACAATATCCTAAAATACGACTGTGGCAGATGGGAGGAGGGTGGGGTGAGGCTTAGCTTGGGACCGGGCTGCGGCCAATTAAGCCTGATGGCAGCCGGGCCCTTTTTAACCTGTGTGTGGATGTGGGACTGTGTGAGGATGTGGGACTGGGTGAGGATGTGGGACTGGGTGAGGATGTGGGACTGGGTGAGGATGTGGGACTGGGTGAGGATGTGGGACTGGGTGAGAGCGCGCCAGAGTGAGAGGCTGGCAGAGCGAGTGGACTTCGGCAGGAGACGGAGTGGGAGAGCGGGCGTCCAAAGCCGGCGGCGACCGGCCGAGCTCCGGAGGTTGCAGTCGGGAGCAGCCTGCAAGGGCTGACCAGTCGGGGTTGGGGCGGGATGCCCCTGGAAGCCTGGCGGACTGGGGCAGCCTTGGTGCTCCGCGGCTGACCTGACGGGAGGGAGGAGGTGCGCGCGCCGAGGAGGACGGCGCTCTTCACTGTCGTCAACGCCGGGCCGGGTTTATTATTGTGTTGAGAATAAAACGTCCGTGTTAATTCTCCTCCCGTGTATGTCTCTGTCACGAACCCCGGTACGGTGGCAAGTTGCCACAATGACAAAATAGAAATAACTGAAGGAATAACGTTAACAACGTTAGAGAAACAGAGTTCACAAGAGTTCACGAGTCAGTTCAACCAATCACGACTCATTCTAAGCATAAGGTTTAAATATCGATATGTGAGAATGGAATTAAACTGGAGCAGGGATTAGATTATTTCTATTCATCCATATTCATTTCAAAATGAACTCAAATCATTGATTTGACTTTTTATTCATTCTTTTAAAATTCCACACAATTAATTGATACATTTCACACATTTAAACTCAAATGCCACCCCTGTCAATCTCTACTCCGTTTGTTAACATTTCTTGGTGCAAGCTATTTGTTCAGAACATTGTTAACAAATTATGCTTTTAAAAAGTGATGGGGACAAAATCGGCCATTTCAAAAAGTGGTGGGGACATGTCCCCAGCGTCCCCAGTGTAAATGACGCCTATGGTCTATGATGTTTAGAGAAAAGTGGACTTTCCTTTTCCTTCCTAGAGGACACTGATCTTAGAGGAAAGATCCTTGGATTCGAAGGATGGATGGATATGTTTTTAGGATTTAATGGCTGGGAGAGAGAGGAAGAGCAGCTTCCTCCTGAAATGACATCCAACATAAACCCTGTTCAGGATGGGGGGATGTAATCGCTGCTGGAGTCTGTATGTTGAGTCCCATCCGAATCTGGTCAGTAATTAATTTCAGACGAAGTAACGGGACGAAGTAACGGGACGAAGTAACGGGACGAAGTAACGGGACGAAGTAACGGACTGTCTGGACTCCTTTACCTCTTTTTTTTTTCTGTACATTTTTTTCGTTACCAAAAATAAAACAATATGATGCCAGGAGGTCGTATGTACAATATGTTGTATATGGTGGAAACAGGAGAGATAGGAGGGAGGAGTGGATTGGTAATGATGAGATTGATGCTGTGATTTAATGGATAGGAAGGATAGAGGAGGAGGAGGAGGAGGAGGAGGAGGAGGAGGAGGAGAGTTATAGATGATGTTTGGAAAGAAAGATGGACAGTAATTCATTTCCTACGTCTCCTTTATCCTCCACGGCTGGGTGTGTGTGTGTGTGTGTGTGTGTGGGGAAGACCAACCATGACGCCTTTCATATATGGACTGATGATTGGATTGCTCTTGAAGTGATGATGGTGCGCTTGGAGATAAATTCATGCTATCAACAGATTTATTCAGACAACCCACCTCAGACACAGGAGGACACCTCAGGAGGACACTTCAGGAGGACACCTCAGGAGGACACCTCAGGACGACACCTCAGGACGACACCTCAGGAGGACACCTCAGGAGGACACCTCAGGAGGACACCTCAGGACGACACCTCAGGAGGACACCTCAGGAGGACACCTCAGGAGGACACCTCAGGACGACACCTCAGGACGACACCTCAGGAGGACACCTCAGGAGGACACCTCAGGAAGACACCTCAGGACGACACCTCAGGAGGACACCTCAGGAGGACACCTCAGGACGACACCTCAGGACGACACCTCAGGAGGACACCTCAGGACGACACCTCAGGAGGACACCTCAGGACGACACCTCAGGACGACACCTCAGGACGACACCTCAGGACGACACCTCAGGAGGACACATCAGGAGGACACCTCAGGACGACACCTCAGGACGACACCTCAGGACGACACCTCAGGAGGACACCTCAGGACGGACACCTCAGGACGACACCTCAGGACGACACCTCAGGACGACACCTCAGGAGGACACCTCAGGACGACACCTCAGGACGACACCTCAGGAGGACACCTCAGGACGGACACCTCAGGACGACACCTCAGGACGGACACCTCAGGACGACACCTCAGGAGGACACCTCAGGACGACACCTCAGGACGGACACCTCAGGAGGACACCTCAGGACGACACCTCAGGACGACACCTCAGGACGGCAAACTGACGCACTCGCAAAATCTCAGTTTTTGCAGCCAGATTCACTTTTAATGACAAACGGCATGTGATGTATAGAGACAGTGGTAGCATGGTGAGGGCAAGAGAGGAGGAGTGGGACGAACTGAGAGTCGAGCCCCTTACTCGAAACCCAACATGTGTTGTGGCTGCATTGCATTCTGGTCTATCTCGGCTACTGCATTGCATTCTGGTCTATCCTGGCTACTGCATTGCATTCTGGTCTATCTCCTGTCGGTGTAGAAATTGGTCTCTCTCTCTCCTCTGATGGATTTCTCCTGTATGATTGTTGATCGTCGGTCTAGAAAGAAGCCCTTGCTCTTTGATTCTGATTGGCTGACACCAAAACCTGACGGTTACCGTTGATGGTTTAGATCATGAAACATTTTCTGATGTCAGACTGGAAATATCTCAACGTGACGTCACGTCGTCTACGATCGGAGGAAGAACGATAAAAGCAACTAGATGGACGGTACATTGCTGATAGTTGTTTTTTAACAGTGGTAAAGGGTTTCAGGGTTTTTACTAAAACAGATTTTTCCTTTTCTCTATTACAAAATCCAACTGAAAGTAACTATTGTGTCTAGATCAAGTCGGTGTCCGGTGGTAGTAACAGCGCCACCTGTGGTTCTATCCTGCTTCTTAAAGCATTGCACTAAATGAATCACTTGGTAGACAAACTTGCTAACACCTTTACAGCAGGACCACCACAGGGACCCTCAGGGACCCCTCAGAGACCCCTCAGGGACCACCTCAGGGACCCTCAGGGACCCCTCAGAGACCCCTCAGGGACCACCACAGGGACCCTCAGGGACCCCTCAGGGACCACCACAGGGACCACAAGGACCCCTCAGGGACCACCACAGGGACCCTCAGGGACCCCTCAGAGACCCCTCAGGGACCCCTCAGGGACCACCACAGGGACCACAAGGACCGCTCAGGGACCACCTCAGGGACCCCTCGGGGACCACCACAGGGACCGCTCAGGGACCACCACTGGGACCCCTCAGGGACCCCTCAGGGACCACCACAAGGACCCCTCAGGGACCACCACAGGGACCACAAGGACCCCTCAGGGACCACCACTGGGACCCCTCGGGGACCACCACAGGGACCGCTCAGGGACCACCACAGGGACCACAAGGACCCCTCAGGGACCACCACTGGGACCCCTCAGGGACCCCTCAGGGACCACCACAGGGACACCACAAGGACCCCTCAGGGGATTTTCAGGGTTTCCTGAAATGGATATTCAGTGTTTTGGAAATGAACTCGGCTCCATTGTGGTGATGGAAGACCGGGAGCTGCTTCCTCTTATGAAACAGAGTTAGTCATCATCATGCTTTGACACCTTCAGGATTGCCTCCGAGAATACACACACACACACACACACACACACACACACACACACAGAGTGAACTCATCTGTTATCTCACCTTAGTTGGAGCTCACAACACTAGCTGCGAGCTTTGGCCAGTGTGTGTGTGTGTGTGTGTGTGTGTGTGTGTGAAGCTGCCAGCTTGCATCATAAGAGGATTGCTTCTGTCTGCAGGCGGTCAAGTTAGTCAACAAACACATTGGATGAAGCTCTGAGTCGGAGGACTGAGGTGACACAGACCTGGAGGTGGTCTGATCTGATCTGGACTAGACTGGTCTGGTCTGGGCTGATCTGGTGCTGCAATATGCCACTTTATTTCTACTGTATAACAATAACACAGAGGGACCTGCCTGCAGTATTAATGCAGTCTTCTACAATGGATACCACTCTACAGAGTACATAGACAATTATTTGGAGTTGATTTGAAGTGTTGATTGGAGAGTTGTTGTCCAATCAGAGAGCTGAACTCTGATGCGGGGTGGACTGATAGAAACCCTGGCATTAGGAACTCTATCAATTCAATACCAAACCATTTAACAGTAAACACCATTATGTAGCTGTTTGTCTCTTACACCTCTCATCATCAATAGCAGTGAAACATCTCACACATACATTCACATGTACATCACATTAAAAGTGTATAGTGTTACATCAACACGGGGGGAGTCCTACAGCTGGATTCAGTCCTAATGCAACGGACTGGGATTCTATAATGGCCACCAGTGTAGCCACGGGTTTGTGCCGTACCTGTGGCTAGCTGTGCCCATTGGCTTGAATGAGGAATGCTAACAACGCTAACAATCATTTTAGGGAAATGTGAAAAAAGGGTGAACGTGGAAGAGGAACCCTTCCAAAACAAGATATTCACTATTTGAAAAAGAAAAAAGCCTTCTTCTCTTATAAAATGAGGATGAAAGTAAAGCAGTTTGTGTGTTACAGGAAGAAATGAGTCATCCTGAGACGTCTGGTCTGAAGGACAGAAGCATTAGTGTGAAATATTGAACAACTAAATACATTAAAAGGTAAAGTAAGTGAAATACAATGAGAAGAGAAAAGGGGAAGTAAAAGTGTGTGTGTGTGTGTGTGTGTGTGTGTGTGCTGCACAGATAATAATTTCTAAACTTTATTGACATCCCTTTTCCATATTTACACGTTTTATTTTTGACAGTTTTTAAAGTCTTCAATCAGACCCAGAAGAAACTAATGTAGGTAAATGGGACAAAATGCCGTTAAAAAAGAAAACATACATGCACACCCGTCAATGTATAGGCATACATTTATATACACATACATGATAGACAAACAGCCAATGAGAAGGACCTATACAGTCAGAGGGCTGTCTAGTGTTATGTCAAAAGGTTGAGCTTACATACCTCATACAATAATGATGAGGATGATGATGAATAAGAAGAAGATCACCATCATTAATGAACCACACCTATCTCATCTCATCTCATCTCATCTCACATATGCAATTTGGTATCCAAAGTGCATTCATGTCTAGCATGTGTGTGAGTTGAACCCCTAACCCTGGCAACATTAGTGCCTTGCTCTGCCCATTGAGCTAAACAGGGAATCGACCCACTAACCCTGGTAGTGGGCCAGTAGCCAACAGCCTCATGTAGCCAGGAAGGTCTAGAAGGTAGAAATGAGCTAGATGGCCATGAAGCCCCAAAATAAACCTCATTGCGCCTCAATCACCTCATCACCCTTGACATCAGTGGGCGAGAGACCATTGTGACCTCGTTGGGTTCCATCACTGCTGTTCGGATTCATGACCTGAGATGGTCACGGTGGACGGTGGTTGACGTCTTGACTTTCGTGGCTTGGCTGAACCTTGTTTGGCCTTGTTTGTTCCCTTCATGCCTCCTACATCTTGCTCCCTCACTCCTCCCCTCCTCCTCCTCCTCCTCCTATGTTGTGAGGTGTGGAGCTATGAGGCTCCTGAGGATAAGGAGGATGTGTTTGCTAGAAGAGCCTGTCCTGCCTACCTGCTCTTCACCAACGCTGCCTACCTGGCTGGAGTGACCGTGGAGCTGCCCTGCTACTGCAAACCACAACAGGTACTAATACTGCTATATAAGGTATAGTAGTAAATATAGTATATAGTATGGACACATTGACTTTTGTCAGTGGAAGTTTTTATGTATTCATGTGACATTAGGAATTGCAACAACACCGACTTGCGTCACCCCTCCAGTCCCCTTGAGCTATGGTGGCCTACAACATAAACACTAAAGTCAAATTTTCACAACAGGGATGAGTAAGCTAGCTAATTAGAGCAGAATCACCATGCTAAAGACTGGAGCAATAATAATGCTGCTTTGGATTTTCCTTTTTTTGGCCTGAGAACTTTTTAAGTTACATAACTGAAATGTCTTGCAACACCGGTTGCTCACTTGGAGCTCCGCCCTCCATCGCTGAGCAGTTGAAAATGTCTTGACAGTGAAAGTGGTTTGAAAGACAGAAATCTCAGCAGCAGGACAATTAATCGTTGAGTCATTGGTATTGATCAACAACCCTATCAACCCCCCGCAGATATATTATGATCACTTTGTGCTATGTGGCAGTAAAAATCTTCCATAATGCCCCTTTAACTGTTTCCTGTGTGTTTCAGGTCCATTCAGTTGTGTGGTTCTATAGGAAACACCTGGACGGATCTGAGGAGACCAGGGCTCTGACGGATCACCATGGCCAGAAGCTGCTGGACACTAATCAGGTTCCTCACAGCGGAGACCTGCGAAGCCGATTCTCCATCCGTCTCTTCAGTCTGCTGATCTTCAGGGCGGGGCCTGACGACTCTGGCATCTACCTCTGTGGCTCCGCCCACAGCGACTTCTTCTATGGTTATGACCTGGACATCCAGGAAGCAGGCACACTCAGCTTCACTCCAAGGTGATTAAGAACAAAAGTGTTGTCAATATGCTTTTATGTATCCCACAATTCTTTGCTCCTGCAGAAGGCGCCCTCTGCTTGGGACCAGAATACAGGGGAGGCAGTAAGATCAAGAGAAGTGAGCTTATGACTGTAGTTTGAATCCCCAGATCAAATGGGAAAATCAGGGTGGGGAAAGTTAACAATAATCCCCCACTTCAACGACTACCTTCCAGGTGCCCTTGAGCAATGCACTGAACCTCCCAAATGCTGCCAGTGTGGCTGCTCATTGGCCATAAGTAGGAGAGTGCAGTTGCACTATGTATGAATGTTCAGCACACCGTCCCTAGAGAATCACAACCAGAATGAATGGTCGTCAATGACCCTGACGTTACATCACATCTGACATCAGAGTGAAACATTCTTGATGAACGTACTTTCTAATTAACTGATAAGAAGTGCAATTAATTCACTGCCGTTCACTGAACACACACTGAAAGTCAATATATCACCAGAATATTTCTCAACACACGAAAGTCATCATTGGAGACAGGCTTGGTGTTCGAACCCCACTCAACTCTCTTGTTGTGATCACCTGGAAGAGGAAATTGAACACATTAATTTTCACCAACTGATAATCACAAAGTTGCCAATACAACAGTAAAGATGTCTCCAACTGTGACCTCTTCTTCTACATTTGTTGGGATTAAAGTGATTCAGAATCTGATGTTCTGCTCCCAGCCTCACTCAGGAAAGGCCCATGAGACGGAAAGAGAGAAAAGGAGTAGATCGCCTGTCCTCCACTCAACCGGTGTACCGGGTGTTCACCAGCTACCGGCGCTGGTCGGCCTGCGATCGCTGTGGAGTGCCGGGGGAGCAGGTTCGCGTCGGGCTCTGCTACGTCCACTCCCACTTCCTGCACGTACGCTACAGACGAGCCAATCAGACAGCTGCTTCGTGCGGATCAGGGGCGGTGCCAAAGGCTTTCGGTCTATCGCAGCAGACCAGAGGCAGGGCTAAGATGGAGGTCAGAGGGTGTCAAGTGACCTGCCCCCCTCAAGCCCCTCCCTCCTCCAAACTCCTTGCTCTCATGGCATTTCTGGGGTACAGGTAAGAATGTAGATGAGTATGTAGATAGATAGGTAGATAGGAAGATTAGTATGTAGATAGATGTTATTATTGTTATTATTATTATTATTATTATTATTAGAATATTTGAAGTTACAGTGAAAAAGTTGTCTACCTGAGTAAACAAATCTCTAAAGATGTTTCTTGACTTCAATAATAACCCATAATTTGCTTTATTTCCTGACAATAATCATTGCAAAACATCATCAAGAGTAATTTTTTTAAATGGTGGACATCATTTTAGATTCTTACTATAAACTGCTTGTCATATTGTCAACTAAGGAATCAGATTACAGCAGCTAAACTATGAATGCAATGTAATATTCCTCTATGTCTGTTTTGTAGTTCTCCCTCCCAGCCAGCGGGGGTGCCAGTGTTCTACCTCAACCATCCAGCTGAGCGGGTCCTGACGCTGGGCTGCCCCGGGTCGCGACCCCACCTGGCCGTGGCTTGGGACCGGGGATCTCAACCCATCTACCGCTCAGAACACGCAGCGGGTCGCAACCTCAGCGCCACATCGCCCAGGCTGCTCATCGACACCGGACACCATCTGGTGTTCATCCCCGCCAAGACCCAGGACTCCGGTAGCTGGCTAGTTACACTTTACCTATCATCTGATCAAGCTAGGATGCGTTAAAAAAAGATATTCAACAGTAAATCACCTTTTTTGGTGAAACTTGAAAAATAAATTTTAAAATGAATTGAATTAAATTCATTTTAAAATTCAATATTTCAGCTCTCCTGCACTGCCGGCTCCACCCCGATTGGTGACGGAATACTTAAGATTTATGGGTAGTATGAGCTGAGTGGGCAGAAATTTAAAAAAAAAATGTCTCCGCCCCCAACTGGAGATGGCAGAGCCGTTAAGAAGAGGAATACTCCACCTCAAAAGACCATCCGTCGCCAAAGACTGAGCGTCACTCTCCATCGTAAAATATTAGCTAGCTAGCAGGCTAAGTCCAATATGTTGTCAAATGGATGTCAGAGGTGCACCAATCGTTGACCTTAATGTGTTTAGTGTCAGTATACTGAAATATCGTGTTGTATTCATATTATATAGGTGTCTACTACTGCTGGCTGCGGGGCCGCCGGGCCGCTGAAATCCGTCTGTTGGTCTACACCCATTTTGGGCGAGGCCAATCAGTGACATCACATCCTGACTTCCAATCAGCTCTCAAGACTGTGCTAACGTCATATGTTGCCATGACGACTGTCTTTAGCCTGCTGGTGTTGGGGAGGGCTGGAGTCAGACTCATCAGAAACTCTGGACTCTAGGAACGCACAAGCTTGACTTGTTTTTGGAATAAAGTGGAAAATGTGTCGCTATTCCCTCCGTAATGTCGCCATTGGTGAGATGCCAAAGTTTTAGTGACACAGATGGGTTGTTGAAGAGTGTCGTGGTCAGCTTTGTTCTGGCGGTGGACTTCAGACTGTCACTCTGAATGTTGTCCATGCTATGCACAGGTGGAGCAGCAGAAGTGGAGCTACGTGGTCCCAGAGCTAACAGGGGCCCAAAAGGGCTGCTGCACTCACTCTGGTTAGCGTCTATGCTATCAGTTTACATCAGAGCGCGTTGAAGGGCTACATACGGTTGGAGTAATAACTACATGCATCTGTTTCAACTAAGTGAATGTTTGAAATGATCCGTGTCAAAGTGAATGCAATTCTAACACGATTTCAGTCGATGAGCATGATGTTATTGTGCAGGCTGCATGTCTGATGAGGATGTGGGTGAAATCTCTTACACTAATCACTCTCAGGAGAAATACAATCTCTTAATATGCAACAGTAAATTTCATTCATTATTTATAAGTATAGTCAACTAATGTAATCTACCTGCTATTTTATAGACGTCCTCTTTAAAGCCGCAGTGGGCAAGTGGTCTGGAAATGCTTCAATTATCTATCTGATATAATAAATGCTGATGGAAAACCAAAGGGTTGTGAACAGCCTCTCTTCCTGGTATCCCCCTGACACTTCCTTTAATTACTTCTCATTTGGATGCAATGGTTTTTGGTCCAATCAGGTTTTGTAAATGAAATTTTGCAGAAAAGGTTATTAAAAAGTCCATGAGATCCTCTATGAGTGATGATGCCATATTAGCGTTAGCTCACTAACCCACTAGCCTGGCTCCAGACAGGCCCCTTGCCTTCAGTCTAGTGCAGATTAGGCTTTCTTAGTCCTTCTGTGTGATAGTATGTTGTAGCAGTAGTACTCGTAGGACTATTGGTAGTGGTAGTAATACATACCCACCAAACACGACCAGGGAATACGCAGAACCAAAACAGCATGATTGGATTTGATGCTTCAGTTTGTGTGCGAATGACATCTGTGTTTTAATTGAAATGCATGTGTGTTGTTGTGTTGCTAGGTGGTGGTGGTGTGTTTCTTTTGTGTGTGTCTTGTGTACATACAGCCTCTTCCCCAGGGGGTGAAGTGCTCTCAGGTGTGTAGAAAGCCTCTCCTGATAAGAGGAGAGATGGGGGGGTGAAACAAATAGAAATAGAAAAGACAGTGAGGGAGAACAGAGAGAACAGAGAGAGAGAATCAAACAGGCAGAGGAAAGAAAGGTAGGCTGTTAGATTGACAGAGAAAGAGACAAAAACAAGCCTGAGTGGTTGAGAAAGCCGGCGAGGGAGTAAATGAATGTGAGGGAAACAGAGGCAGACATCCAAGTGTTTTCATGCTAATCAAGACTTGAAAGGCTGAAAGGAATATTTCCTCGGTTCTGCAGACGAAAGTTTCTGTGGTCTGAATTTGACTTGGTAATAAAGCAGCTTGAAACATGTAGAAAAACAACCTTTTAAAACGAGTGTCATATTTTGTTACCGTTTGACTCCAATGAACATCTTGTTAATGGTTGCAACCTGCAAACAATGAAGGAGTGTCGTTGTGATCGGCCTGACAAATGGTTCAGTCCCATTGATAAACAGGTCAAAAGGGTCAAAGGTCTGTGAAGTATCCGTCCACCACGACCTCCCAGAAATGTCGTACACACTCTCCCATGTCTAGGGTGCACATGTGGTAGTATGGTCATTGGGAATTAGTAATAATGAAAGTATGAAATATGGCCGATATTAACTGACACCAAAAATAACAACTTACTAACTACACTTTCACATTTTCATACATGTTTTCTGACATTCTCAGAAAGTATTTATTTGTTTCAGCCCAGCTGAGGCAAACATACAAAATTCACATTTTATGCAACATTTCAAAAGCCACTTGACAATTGGAGAGAAACAGAAACACAAAGAGAAAGAAATGGAGAGAGAGAGAGAGAGAGAGAGAGAGAGAGAGAGACAACAGGGATGAAAGAAACTGAGATGAAGAGATGAATTGTTTCTTTCATTGTGACCTCATCTGGCTGATCAGCTGCTACTTGGCTCGCTAGTTACCGTTAGCAAACATGATGTATGATGTACTTTATAATATGAACTTTAAAATATGAAAAATGGTGTTATCTTACATTCATGAAAAGATGTAGCTAAATGTATGGCTGTGCTGTGGTCCATGCACACTAATAGATGAAGAATACATGAAGAACTAATAGATGATGGGAGATTAAACTCAATCATTGTTTCATGCATCATGTACTGCTCAAGAGAACAGCTTTGATCGACCCTGATGAGGCTTCAGAGATCCTCAGGTGTGAAATGTCTCGCTGCCGGTCGCCGTGGAGGGAGGAGAGACGCCCGGAGAGACGAGGGGGATGAGGAAGACGAGTGTCTGCTGCTGGACAGACGTGTCCTCGTTGAGACAGCCCTCCGCCCTGAGAGCCTGGGGGATGAACAGCTGAGGCCTCTTCCTCCTTCTGCCTCGTCTTCTCTCTGAACCAACCTCAGGCAAACCCAACGAGTAAACTCTCCACATGGTATATGTTACGGTGAATGTGGGAAAACACTCACAGTAGGGGCGAGGCTCTCTCAGTCCTGTCCCTACGTTGTGTTGTGAGTACGGCACACCACGTGGCCAAAATACCTCTTGGGACAGGGTTCTCTAGTAAACTGAGATCTGACAGGCTGGGAGATTCATTCATGTTGCGCTACCACATCAGAAACTTGGCAACGGCAGACCAGCATTTGGTTTCCGTGCATCCCCTCCCGGTTGACCTGCATCACATGTTTTCTCCAAGCTGGTGTCATCGGTGTGTGTGGTAGAATTGATGTCTATATGTCGTGTCTTATGTCTTAATCACTATATCCCAACCTTTCTGAGTAATATGATTGTGTTGTACCATCTCTAGTGCTAGTATGAGGTGATCCTAACTGTTACATTACTGTGAGCCCAGACTGAAGGCCGACTCCATGAGAGATTCAAGAAACCTTCAATACCATACATATTGTTTAGTCTAGGTTGTAAATAACCTTGTAGATGTTTTAGAAACTACCCCCCTCCTGTCTTTCTGCCCCCTGCACTGTTCAGACACTTCTCTGGTAGAGATCTGCATACCATACCATGTGTGTATCTCTCCTGAGCTCAGTATTTTATGTTAATAAATGTACTCAAGTAATTCATGACTCAAAGACTTTTTGTCAAGATCTGAATTTATTCAACAGTGTGTCTCGTTACCAGAGCCTCGCTACTGTGACTGCAACATATATATTCACTCCACTTATAACAATCAGCTACTTCTCAAAGCCTAGTTATATATAAAAGTTCGGGATCTATTGCAAACTCACACTGCTAGGGCCTGGAATTAGCTATGTGGAGTGAAAGAGACAGAAAACACTTAGAGCCGTCTAACCCTTTTTTACTGAGAAACAAATAAATGAGAACACAACCCAAACTTAACCCCCTTCACCTGCCCAAAGCACTAGGTGACAACCCAAACCCCAGTCCCAACAGTCCACAAAGAGTCCTAACAGTCCACAAAGAGTCCCAACAGTCCACAAAGAGTCCCAACAGTCCACAAAGAGTCCCAACAGTCCCAAAAAGAGTCCTAATAGTCCAAAATCAGTCCCAATAGTCTCAAATTAAATGTCACATCCAGCGATGGCGTTCCCCCTTCAAAATGCAAAAATATAACCCCAAAAACAGCAATGCATTGCCCCCAAAAAACAAAAGTAACTCCAACAGGATCAACCTCACCGGTGGTTGGGTTGAGCAGCTCTGAATCCCGGCCTGGCGTCTCCTGTGGGTTAACGATGATCCGTGCTCCTCTCTCCTGGTCTTCAAGATTCAAGATTCAAGATTCAAGAACTTTATTTGTCACATACACACACGGGGTGTGCAGTGAAATGAAAAGTGGCAATGCTCAACGGGAATGTGCAAAAGGGCAACAGTACACAGTATTTACAATAAAAAAACAACACAATATTTACAGTATTACAGTAATTACAGTAAGAGCTCTTATATAAAAAAAACAACACAATATATACAGTAAGAGAACTTTGGAAATGAAAATATAGTAGTAAGGGAAATCGGATGAATGTAATATACTATAAATTATGTGTAGTCATTACCTAAGTGTGTGTGTGTGTGTGTGTGTGTGTGTGTGCATAAGAGGGGCAGTGTGTGTGTCTTGGTGGGGCCCTGGTGAGGTCAGAGTTCACAGTCCTGATGGCCTGAGGAAAGAAACTCCGTCTCAGTCTCTCTGTTTTGGCAGCGTGACTACGGAGGCGCTTGCCTGACCGCAGCAGCTGAAACAGTCCGTTCTAATTCAATTTCTCATTCACTCCAAAGTAAGAATGGACGAATTTACCCCAGAAAACAGAGCCATACTTTTTCCCTCTCAAACCTACTTTTGCCCAACCCTAGATGCTCCCCAGCTTACCTTTCTTAAAGGCGCACCGCCCATAATCACCTGCGCCACCATGAGCCTGATTACTTGAACACTGACCAGGTACAAATATGGCTTACAGAGGTACATAATAAAAAGAATGATCAAGGAAAACATATGGTGAGGTTTAACCTTGCAAGGGTTTGTATTAAACCTATCGTATTACCCAATGGTCCCTTTTCACTCTGGTTCTGTCTAGCTGTCTGTCTAGCTGTCTGTCTCTCTTCCTGTATTTTTGTCTGTCTTTCTCTGGTACTGTCTGTCTGCGTTGGTCTCCCTCGGTCTCTGGTTCTGTCGCTCTCTCTCTCCCTGGACCTGTCTGTCTTTCTCTGGTTGTATCAAGTCTGTCTCTCTGTCTGTCTGTCTGTCTGTCTCACTTTCTCGTTCTGTCTCGCTCTCTGTTTCTGTCTCTCTTTCTCCATGTCTGTCTTTCTCTCTATCTCTGATCCTTTGTTTCTGTCTCCCTCCTGTTTCTGAGTCTGTCTGTCTCTCTGGTTCTGTCGCTCTCTCTCTCTCCCTGGACCTGTCTGTCTGTCTCTGGTTGTATCATGTCTGTCTGTCTGTCTGTCTGTCTGTCGGTCTGTCTCACTTTCTCGTTCTGTCTCTACTTCGGTCTCTGACTCTCTCGTTCTGTCTCTCTTTCTCCATGTCTGTCTTTCTCTCTTTCTGTCAATTTACCTTTCTTTGTTTCTGTCTCTCCCTCCTGTCTGTCTCTCTGGTCCTGTCTCTCTCTCTCTCTCTCTCTCTCTCTCTCTCTGAGACTAATGGACCAGTCCAGCAGCTATCTGTTACCTCCATGTCCTGCTCATTAATCTCCATGAATGGGTTCAGCAGCAGAGCAGTGTAAGCTAGTTAGCACGACGCTCTTCTGTCAGACCGACTCTGAGGAACGATGGCTCTTTGCTGTTACCATTACTTACAGTTAGAAGTCCTGCTGTGTTTCCAAAGTTGACGCCACTTCTGCCCCTTCTAGTCGGCCTCCATTGTTGTTTTGACTAAATCCGCGTTTCCACGAGTTCCTGCGAGACTAGAGGTCCTGACGAGTGACGAATCTGGACAGGAGTCTTTATCATATCATGTAGTGTGTGATGTCCGGGCCTTAACTCTTGTTTAACGACTCAAATCCCTCGATATGTGTGTGATAAAATGTGTTTTCATGATCGGTTAGGATCTTAAAATGTGTCTCGTGTGGTGCTAGCTCGAGATGTTCAACTAGAAGGGGAACTAAGCAGTGAAATCAGCTGCTGTTGTGTCTGGTTGGAATGAAACCCTCTACTGGCATTCATATGATGAACCAAGAAGTGTGCTCTACAACAAAATGATGATATTTCTGCTCATTTCTTTTGGTCAGGTGATGAAAGACTGTAATAGCAGCATGTTTGAGAACTGAACTCAACACAGCAACACACTGTATGATACCAGAGATTGTTATACACACACACTGCAACATGGATGTGGCTTGGATGTTAACGTTGGCTGGGCATTGAGATGGCACGACACTGAAATGAAATCAATCAATCAACTTGGGTAGAATATGAAATGAATGCTATGAAATGATTTAATATCCACTCCTGTACTTTTGTACCACTCTTCTTCTGAGGATATGTGTTCTATTGACGTACAGTACATTCGCTTCCTAGACCCAAACATCTGAAAGATCCCTGAAGATGAAGTGTCCCTGTTTAAAAGCAAACACGTCTATTTGAAGCATTGAGATTTTCCATCTACGGTTTTGTGGGATGGAAGTTGAGTTGTTCTATACAAGGTTTTTTTATTGGAAACATTTCTTAGAATCCTGTCACAGCCACTCAGCCCTTAGTCTCACTTTCCCCTGAGTTCTGTCTGTCTGTCTGTCTGTTACTGTCTTCCTGTTGTCATGTCTGTCTGTCTGTTACTGTCTTCCTGTTGTCATGTCTGTCTGTCTGTTACTGTCTTCCTGTTGTCATGTCTGTCTGTCTGTTACTGTCTTCCTGTTGTCATGTCTGTCTGTCTGTTACTGTCTTCCTGTTGTTGTGTCTGTCTGTCTGTCTGTCTGTTACTGTCTTCCTGTTGTCATGTCTGTCTGTCTGTTACTGTCTTCCTGTTGTCATGTCTGTCTGTCTGTCTGTCTGTTACTGTCTTCCTGTTGTTGTGTCTGTCTGTCTGTCTGTCTGTTACTGTCTTCCTGTTGTCATGTCTGTCTGTCTGTTACTGTCTTCCTGTTGTTGTGTCTGTCTCTCTCCCATGTCCACACTCACGGACTTTGAGGCGCGTTCCCGCTAAGTCCGCGAGGGTTTATCTCTCGGAAGCGTTTTTTTTTTTTTAAACGGTAAACAAATGGAAGGACAAATGTTTATTCATCAACTATTTCTTTTATTTTTTGCTTGATGATGCTGGTTTGACAAAAACAAGTCAATTGATTATTTGACGATCACCTCTCGTCCACTCTGTAAGACAAGAGCCTGGAAGACGTTCAAATTAGTGCCTTGGTCGTAAAAAACGTAAAATAAAAAGTCCCAAACCCACAATCGTTCATAACATGTTTTGGTGTCGTCAAGGTATTTTTACCAGGTGATTTACCAGTTAAGTCCGTGAGGGTTCAGGCCTTAGGAGGACATTGGGATTGGGCCCCTCTCTCTCTGAAGGTTGGGGGGCGTGTCCCTGAGGCCCGATCCACACAGCTGATTCCAATCCATCATCTCCCCCTGTGTAGATCAGCTCTGTCCTCACACATGCTCCTTGCTTGCTTGTCTTGTCTGCCTACCCTTCTGTATCTTGACTTTGCTCAGTCCCAGTTTAGGAAGTTGCTGTCTGTATTCATTCTGCTGATTATTTGCATCTTATTTAGTCCCAGTAAACCTTGTTCTTTCCTGATAACCTCTGCCTCCGCCCTCCGTCTGCTTCTGGGTCCACCTGCAATCTAATCCTGATGAATCCTTAGAACGAGGAGAAACCTACGGTGGCCCTGAAGTACAAACCAAATGAAAACACATTATAGCGACTCCAACTAGAAAAAGTAGGTCAGGACGACAAGCTAAGACACGACTGGTTGGGGAAACAATCTCAACAAGACACGGTGGGGAAACACTGGAACAATAAATGAGTGAAATGACGAGGGAAATATAAATAATGAGGAATTAAAATTCAGAGGAAGTGAGATGTAACAGGACGCAGAGCTGCATGCCGATGAGAAGCTGATCTAAACTCCCTGTTGTTGGAGGTAGTTCTCCAGTCCCTCCGGTGCCTCCGAAATAGACTCCTCTACTGTGGAGACATGAACAATAACACCAGCAATAACACTGAGAGAGGAATTGCAGCAATTTAGTTACTTGAGGCAAAAACAGCATCATAGCAGCTGAATGGTTTTAACATTTTACATTGCAGGCATTTGGCAGACGCTTTTATCCAAAGCAACTCACAATAAGTGCATTCAACACAGGCAAGAGAACTGCTAGTCACCAGAAATCAGAAGAGCATCTCCTTCCTAAACAAGCATTTAACTGGAGACGTGAGATCTAGATTGAACTGATGCTCTTATCTGGAGCAGGTAGGGGTTGAAGGACACTTCAGCAAGGACTCGCTGGCTGTTGTGACGACTGAAGCGGTGATGTTTTAAAGGCCAGCCTCTCTAACCACTAGAGAGAAGGTCCTAGAGCAGTGGTCCTCAAATCCAGGCCTCGGGGTCCAGAGTACTGCTAGTTTTCTATTCTGCCAAGTAGTTTCCATACTAGTCTAATCAGGGATTGATTAAGACCTGGGATGCCTGGGACCCAGAATGCCTTTTGACAACCCCCAAAGAAGAAGCTTGAATTTGTTGCATCCAGAGAGAGCGATGGGAGAAAGAGTGGGAGTCCAGCCCCTTACTCAACACCCAACCTGTCTTGTGGCGGCATTGCATTCTGGTCTATCTCGGCTACTGCATTGCATTCTGGTCTATCTCTGCTACTGCATTGCATTCTGGTCTATCTACTGTCGGTGTAGAAATTGGTCTCTCTCTCTCCTCTGATGGATTTCTCCTGTATGATTGTTGATCGTCGGTCTAGAAAGAAGCCCTTGCTCTTTGATTCTGATTGGCTGACACCAAAACCTGACGGTTACCGTTGGGATTGATGGCTGCTGGAGACGATCATCCTCATATAGTGCATTGAAATAATTAGAAATAAAGTTGATAATGGTTTTCTGGTGTATTGACTAACATAAATGATCATAAAATGATGCCAATCCACACACAGGCTATTATGTTCAACTGAAAAGGTCTATACATTTTTCAAAGTGACACACTCCATAAATTATATTATTGTAAGCTACAATACTAGTTTGTGGCTGTATTGTAGTTCATTTCAGCTCAACGTCCGTCTGTGCAGATAGTGAAGAGTTCAGACAGTAACAGGCAGGTGGTTAGACTGAGCATTACTTAACTAGAAGGTTACGTGTCCTTGAGCGTGTCCTTGAGCAAGCAACAAGAAGCTGCCTGTGACAGGGGGGTGTGGTGTGGCAGCCGCTGTGGGTGGAGAGAAGGGGCTCAGTGGGGAGGCCGACCACCTGTGAGAGGTTAGGCTGATTATCCTGCAATTAACCGTGTGCTTAAATCCCTCACAGTGGAGCTGGGTCCGAGCCCTGATGGCAGGACCACGAACCAGAAGCTGAAAAGTCTAAGCACTGTTTTTGTTGTTGGACTAAGTAAAGCCTCTCTGTGCCTGTTCCATCCTTTGCTTGTCACACTGCCATACACAATTTACCCTATATAAAGAATTGAACGTTCCCACTCTTTTGTGAGGGAAGTGAACGAGACACTCTCCTGCCCCTCAGCGACACCATCATTAGCTAACTTTCTTTCTTAGTGTGTCGGCTGTTGTTGGCGGATGGGGAGTAGAAGAGCGCGACCACACACACCCGCCATTAATCAACCTGTTAGCGGATTGAGGCCAGCGCTGCAGCATGCCGGCTGTCCAGTGGGAGATTACAAAATACTTTTTACCTTTTTACCCAGGGAATATTCACAGCACCTCCTTGCTGCTGTGATGCTCCACTAGCTCTGCATGCATCAAAAATGTGATTATAATGACTAATATTAATTTGATTATACTCTTAGTCACAATAAGCATCATCTCAGTAACATATGTACTGACACCAGTTAGGACATGTGGTCCAGCTCATCATGTTGTATGGAGGTGGAAGGGATGTAGTGCAGTGCAGAACCAGAGCCTGCAGGATCATGAAGGATCCTCACCACCCCAACAACGGACTGTTTCAGCTGCTGCGGTCAGGCAAGCGCCTCCGTAGTCACGCTGCCAAAACAGAGAGACTGAGATGGAGTTTCTTTCCTCAGGCCATCAGGACTGTGAACTCTGACCTCACCAGGGCCCCACCAAGACACACACACTGCCCCTCTTATGCACACACACACACTCACACACTTAGGTAAAGACTACACATAATTTATATATATTACATACATAAGATTTCCCTTTTTTACTATATTTTTATTTTTTACTGTAATACTGTAAATATTGTGTTGGTTTTTTTATTTTAAATACTGTGTACTTGCCCTTTGCACATTTCTGTTGAGCATTGCCACTTTTTACATTTCACTGCACACCCCGTGTGTGTATGTGACAAATAAACTTCTTGAACTTGAACTTGAACTAGTCTGGGCTGGAGTTTAGAAAAGGCTAATGTTAGGCTGTTGCAACATCATGTGGACATCATGTGGTTTTTAGACACTGTAATGGTGACATTTCTAGACGAGTGACAGACAAATTGGAGGGCGTATTTGCCCGACAACTGAGCAAGAGACGAGCTACATGAGTTGGTAGTGCAGAATCAGGACTAATTGTTGTATTGATGTAAACTCAGATTCACACAGTTCCCTCATGATGATCAAACTTCGAACTCCACTCATGCACATTATGGGATTATTATGGGAGTCATCAAATCATGGAATCCTGCTTATTGTGTCTATTGCCATACTCATTTTTATTGAATACTCATTTCATGATATGGGATAAAACAGTGTGGCCAAATGTTATTGTTGCTTGCTCAAGGACGCTTCAACAGGGATGGAGATACTTGTAGTAATAATAATAACTTTAATTTAAGAGCACCTTTCAGAGTACCCAAGGCTCTTAACAACAAGAAAGAAACAGAAAGAGAAAAACTAGGCTAAACGAGAAAGAGAACAACTAGGCTAAACGGCTGGGCAAGCAATAAAACAGTTAAAAAACAGGAAAGTAGTTCAGCAACTGAGCCAAACCTCTGACTGTTGCAGATACTGAACTGGTGACTCTCTGGTTACCAGGCCACCTGATCACTGAATACTGATCGTGACTCTTATTTTGAATGAGTCAGTGTGTTCTCCTCTTGTTCTGGGAACGCAAACCAATCCTAATTATGGTTATACGCAAAAATGTTGGATGAGGATGGGCGTTCTGTTACGGCGACCCAGGATTGTGCTTTTAAGCAAGCATGGATATAACTAATTACTCTAGTTACTGTAATTGAGTAGCTTTCTGTGTACTTCTACTTTTAGTCAGTAACTTTACTTAAGTATGGCATAAGTATTTGACTTTATATTTTAAATCACATCCTTTACAGAGTGCAACTTCTGTAGGCCTCCTCCCTTACCATTGCTTCAGAAACTGGCCAATGGTAAATTACATCTGGACCAAACCTGCACAAGCATGCAGAGGAAATATTAAGTTAACTAACTGTAACATTAAATACTCAAATTTGTCCATGATAGTAGCTTAGTTAACATCCATTCGGGTGCAGTGTTGCTGGTGTGAGTTAGCCTGGTTGTTGCTAGCTAGTTTGCTTGGCTTGCTAGCTAGTTGGTTAGCTACTAGCAGAAGAAACAAAAATAATGTTATTAAATAATGAGGATGTGTATTTTATTTTTTTTATCACAGCTTACTGAGTTACTATAATCCTATCACACAATAAAATGTTGTTGATTCAACCTTTAATTAACTAATCTACTTTATTTTTCTTAGTTTGAACTCGCTATTTTCTGTGTTTTTGAAAATAACTCAGTAACTTTTACTCTTTTGAATCGATTTTTAGTAGTTTTTCTTCTACTTAGGTAAAGTTTCATCAAAGTAAATACGTCAATAAGATATTTTAGCACTCTTACTGACTGATGGACGACAGGTTTTTCAGGAAAGAATAATTTTCTCCTTGACACCCACACATTTTAGAAACCGTCTGGAAACAGTTTTCCAGGTTCCAGATGAAACTCACTCAACAGATGAATGACCATGAAAACTTAAAGCAAGAAAAATTGCAGTTGCATTAGATATTTGCTGAGACTAAAACTATATATTGTTCAAAAACTGTTAACAGTCGTGACTCTTGAATGAATGTCAGATGTACTCAATAACCCCCGTAGCACAAAAGGGCATCGTCATCACCATTTCTTTGAATTTAGGATGTGGATGGGACAGAAATGGCCAAGCTCTGCGTTGAGTGAAGGTCAAGGTATTATTCAATTATGCATTATGCAACACGTGTTCTCCAGCCGTGGTTCAGAGTGGAGTATGAAGGTAAACTCTCTTATGGCTTATATAGCAGATCCAGTGTACTGTACAGGTGCATGTAGTCAATGTCTTTCGGTTCAGTTCAATTAAAATATGCTTTACTGTCATGACAGAAAATAAATCTATGTTGCCAAAGCAATATCAATATAATAGACAGCAGATGACTAAACAAAATTAAACAAAAATAATGATAATACAATACATCAATCTCTCGTTTTTTCTTCATTCATTCCTCCCATATCAGGGCATTTACTGACAACGTAAACCCTGTGTGTCTGACAGTTGGAAACCATTTGGAAACCATAAGTATTGTGTTTTGTTGTATTGATGTCCACCAGCTGGCGCTAGCTCAAACGTTGGCGTGTGTTTTCCCTCATGACTTTCCAGGCCAGCCGATGCAACCACATTCTGGTTGTAGAACTATTGTTTTGTCTCATCGATCCACAGCTGTTATGGACAACAGTGAATCTTTATGGCTGGTGCATTTAAATAGAAACTACATAAAGACACGTTTTCAATAGAGAGAGAAAAGGTAGAGGGAATGAAAGAATGTAGTTTCCTTTTTCAAAAAATGGTCCAAAAAACAGGACATTTTGAAAAGTCCCCCGTTTATACGTCATAACGGGCGCTTCTTAACATAATCCAACCCCTCTCAGAGCATGCCCATGCCCAGGGGAATAACCATTCCCATTTACCTTGTCTCAAAATGCAGCTCACGGCAGTGCCGCAAGCCGTTGCTTATGGTGCATTCCATTGTACTCGGAAATCGATAATTCCGAGTCGGTATTCCTAACTTCCAATCTAAATGTGTTCCAGTGCATCTGCTCGGGAAAACATAATCGCCCGCAGCAAACTCATGTTTGCATGGCAAGTCTCAGAATGTTACAAGCATCTAAAGAGGAAGTACATCAACTACTACAGCGCCATTAGTGAAGAGAATCGGCGCATTTCACTGAACGTGAACGTTAGTAGGCTAGTACCGCACGCTAGTAAAGACTTCTATCTCGTAACATTGAGCTCAAACCAACCAAAATGCGCCTTTCCGTGTCGGATGTCGTTTTTTCCAAGTACAATGGAATGCACCTTTACTTTGCGAACAGTGGAGCTACAACGACAACATGTCTAACAGATAGACAAAAAATACCCCTGACCATGATGTGGACCCAAGATCTGGAGATGTTGGTCCCCGGGCTTGTGGATTAATAAAGTTTCTTCTTCTTCTTAGAGAAAACTTTTCAGTACACACATACTCATATCTATTATATAAAAGCCATCAAACCTTGGATGATGTTCTTTACTGTAGCTGCTGCTGGTACTTTCACCTCTTAAGTAATAACATACATTTCATAAGTAATTTAGCATTTAGCAGAAGCTTTTATCCAGAGACTTTCAATAAGTGCATTCCACGTAAGTAGGCATGAGAACATAACAATAGTACCCCGCGGTGACGAACCTCCAAGGTTGGATGGCTTTCAGACAGTGGACAGAGTGGAGTGTGTTTCTCCTGACTGGCTGTAATGAGCTTATATATATATATAGCCATGATGGCCAGTGACTGTGTGGCCTTGAGAGTGAGCAGAAGAAGCAGGTGTTGGTGGGAGGGTGTGAATGTGTGAGTGTTAAAGTGTGATGTCCCGTGATCGTAGTCAGCTCCACATTAGTGAATGTAATGCTCCCTTTAGGAACAGTCCCTGACCATCCCTGGTTTAAACGGCTCAACGTGGGTTTGGAGCCTGAAGGCCTACGACTACCTCCCTGTTGTTTCTCTGGGTCTTGTTACTAGGATATGTTATTGCTATCAGGCATACTACTACCTCTCTGCTACTCCTGTTCTAGGCGATATGCTATCACTGAAAGACAAACTGCACTGACTAGATTCCTTGGTGTGTTCCTCCCTGGCCTCCTCCTCCTCCTCCTCCTCAGATCAGATTCATGACTTGTTGAGGACCTTAGAGAAGACAGTTCACAGTTCATGATTCTGCTCTGGCCCCTTGAGGCCCTTTCCTACCTGCAGGCCGTGGTCAAGCCCTACATCACGTAGGAACATGTGCATCACTCAGTTCAGAACATTGTACTTCCATCCCTGATAGCAACACCACTATTCATGACCTGGCCTCTCACATTAGAGCCTCTCTGACCTCCATAAAACACATGACCCTGAGGACATGACGGGGGGGGAGGCCTTGGGGGATCTCTCTTCCTGTTGGAGATCTCTCTGTGCTGATCACCACCGAGTTGAATCCATACGACATCCCTGGAATTATTGGTAATCGTGAGGTCGCATGCTGTGAATGTGACGCTGCATCCGTACTATAGTTGGATCAGGCGTCTGAAGGGTTAAACCAGCTGCTGTTTTACTGTTTTATTAAGGGGGAATATTCTTTATATTCCTTATATTCTGTTATACTTCTTATATTCTTTATTATTCGAAGGTTATTAGTCTCAGTATAGCAAAATGTGTAATATGGGTATAATACCAATATGATCCTCTTGTGACTGCCATGTTACTGATGGATCTCTCTAAAATTGTAATGCTTCCTTTCTGTTAATTTTTATATATATATTGACATCAAAATATAAAAGTGTAGATTTTATGGTTATGATTGAGTTATAAATCACGTATGAGGTATAATGAGGTCAGATACAAGGTGTGTGGTCTTCATCAGGAGGGTCAGCAGAGGTTATTATAGCTGCAATACAAATAGAGATATTTAGTTTCCTTCATGGGTCCTTGGAGAGATATTGGCTCAATGGGAGGTCAGGGAGGACACATACACATACACACACACACACACACACACACACACACACACACACACACACACACACACACACACAGGAAAGCAGCCAGGACATTTCCATTTAGTCATTTATTTTTTTTTATTGAAAGTGAAACAACAAGTGTAATCCGTCTCTACAAAGTTCTTTTGAATCATTGGTTTTGTTTTCTCACTCAAGATGTTTTCCACTTATTTTAAGAAAAATTTAATTAGACATTTTTGACTTAAAATGCTAATTCTGCCCATTTTTGACCCGACCAGCTGGAATCTGTTTCCATCATACCGATTGATTCTGACCTCTAATTGCTTCATGATGAAGCTGATATCCTGCATACAGGGTAAAGCTTTCTAATACAGGGTCTCTAATACAGGGTCTCTAATACAGTCTCTCTAATACAGTCTCTCTAATACAGGGTCTCTAATACAGGGTCTCTAATACAGTCTCTCTAATACAGTCTCTCTATACAGGATCTCTAATACAGTCTCTCAAATACAGGGTCTCTAATACAGTCTCTCTAATACAGTCTCTCTAATACAGGGTCTCTAATACAGTCTCTCTAATACTGGGTCTCTAATACAGGGTCTCTAATATAGTCTCTCTAATACAGTCTCTCTAATACAGGGTCTCTAATACAGGGTCTCTAATACAGTCTCTCTAATACAGTCTCTCTATACAGGATCTCTAATACAGTCTCTCAAATACAGGGTCTCTAATACAGTCTCTCTAATACAGTCTCTCTAATACAGGGTCTCTAATACAGTCTCTCTATACAGGATCTCTAATACAGTCTCTCAAATACAGGGTCTCTAATACAGGGTCTCTAATACAGGGTCTCTAATACAGGGTCTCTAATACAGTCTCTCTAATACAGTCTCTCTAATACAGGGTCTCTAATACAGGGTCTCTAATACAGTCTCTCTAATACAGTCTCTCTAATACAGTCTCTCTAATACAGTCTCTCTAATACAGGGTCTCTAATACAGGGTCTCTAATACAGTCTCTCTAATACAGTCTCTCTAATACTGGGTCTCTAATACAGGGTCTCTAATACAGTCTCTCTAATACAGTCTCTCTAATACAGGGTCTCTAATACAGTCTCTCTAATACAGTCTCTCTAATACAGGGTCTCTAATACAGTCTCTCTAATACAGTCTCTCTAATACAGTCTCTCTAATACAGTATCTCTATACAGGGTCTCTCTAATACAGTCTCTCTAATACAGGGTCTCTAATACAGTCTCTCTAATACAGTCTCTCTAATACAGTCTGTCTAATACAGGGTCTCTAATACAGTCTCTCTAATACAGTCTCTCTATACAGTCTCTCTAATACAGTCTCTCTAATACAGTCTCTCTATACAGTCTCTCTAATACAGGGTCTCTAATACAGTCTCTCTAATACAGTCTCTCTATACAGTCTCTCTAATACAGGGTCTCTAATACAGTCTCTCTAATACAGTCTGTCTATACAGTCTCTCTAATACAGGGTCTCTAATACAGTCTCTCTATACAGTCTCTCTAATACAGGGTCTCTAATACAGTCTCTCTATTACAGTCTCTCTAATACAGTCTCTCTATACAGTCTCTCTAATACAGGGTCTCTAATACAGTCTCTCTATTACAGTCTCTCTAATACAGTCTCTCTATACAGTCTCTCTAATACAGTCTCTCTATACAGGGTCTCTAATACAGTCTCTCTAATACAGTCTCTCTAATACAGGGTCTCTAATACAGTCTCTCTAATACAGTCTGTCTATACAGTCTCTCTAATACAGTCTCTCTAATACAGTCTCTCTAATACAGTCTCTCTATTACAGTCTCTCTAATACAGTCTCTCTATACAGTCTCTCTAATACAGTCTCTCTATTACAGTCTCTCTAATACAGTCTCTCTATACAGTCTCTCTAATACAGTCTCTCTATACAGTCTCTCTAATACAGTCTCTCTATACAGGGTCTCTAATACAGTCTCTCTATACAGGGTCTCTAATACAGTCTCTCTATTACAGTCTCTCTAATACAGGGTCTCTAATACAGTCTCTCTAATACAGTCTCTCTAATACAGTCTCTCTATACAGGGTCTCTAATACAGTCTCTCTATACAGGGTCTCTAATACAGTCTCTCTATTACAGTCTCTCTAATACAGTCTCTCTATACAGTCTCTCTAATACAGTCTCTCTATACAGTCTCTCTATTACAGTCTCTCTAATACAGGGTCTCTAATACAGTCTCTCTAATACAGTCTCTCTAATACAGTCTCTCTATTACAGTCTCTCTAATACAGTCTCTCTATACAGTCTCTCTAATACAGTCTCTCTATACAGGGTCTCTAATACAGTCTCTCTAATACAGTCTCTCTAATACAGTCTCTCTCTCTCTAACTCAACCCCTAAAGCACCCAGAGTCTTTTTCCACACATTGCTCGTTCTGTTCACGCCAGTATAAAGGTAAATGTCACATCATATGTTGTTATAAATAGGAAGCATATTCCCAAAGGGGGCGGTCCCGGCTCAGCTGGCGCTGTGCCAGGGAATGATGGGCTACTGCATGAAGACCCACTGGAGTGTTTATTTGAGACGATGAAACATGAACCCTCACGCTGAAAAGCCAGACTGCAGCATCGCCAAGACAAACACTCTCAAAGTATCATCCGACCTCACCGAGGCATCGATGGCACATAGAGATGCTCAACCTGATACAGTGCAGGAGGGAGATGAAGATGAATTATATACAATCAGGCACATTAGCAGTTTGCCAGAGTACCCAAGACGTTCTTTTTATCAACAGCAAATCCAAGATGAAAAACCCAGCATGAGATGTTATTCACTTCACCTGTCAGTGGTTTTAATGTTGTGGCTGATCGGTGTATACTAACTTCATTTTTGCTATTTCCCATTTCTTCAGTGTATGTATGTTTTCTTCCCATGTGCCCATCACCTTCACCTTGCTTTCTTCAGCTCTCTCCGGTATATTCTCTCCCCCCCCCCCCACCCCCCTTCTTTCCAATCATTCTATCTTTTGTTTCCAGACGCTGAAAGCAGAGGGAGGTCAGCTCTGGTGATGCGTTCATGGCCCACCACATTAACATTTCAATTACTTGCAGACCAAAGAACATCTTCAGTACGACGGTGTATCAGCTGCTATCATAATGATGCCGAAGGCCACGTGAACCGTGGGAGGAGGAAGAGAGACGCTTGATGGCCATCTGTGTTATGGTTCTCACCTCTCCACTAATATACCACACCTTGACCTTCTCCAGAGATGGTACCAAAAGCAGATGTGTGAGAGGCTCTGTTCCCTTTACTTGGTAACAACAGGACAACTCTGTGTGTGTGTGTGTGTGTGTGTGTGTGTGTGTGTGTGTGTGTGTGTGTGTGTGCACATAATCACTTTGTTCAGCTTGCTAGGGCAATGACAGGACTGTGTATATCGACTGGCTCTCTGTGTGTGTGTGTTTGCGTGGGTGGGTCTGCCTGTCTGCCTGTCTGTCTGTCTGTCTGCCTGTCTGTGTTTGTGCCTGAGGTGACATGGGAGCTGACAAATGGTGTAGTGCCTAATACCTATGGCTGAACACACACACACACACACACACACACACACACACCATCCATCAGAGGTCACGTGATGCTGCGATTAGCTGATGCAGCGGCAGTAAATATTGGATACATCTCTCTTTGGGGTGTGTGTGTGTGTGTGTGTGTGTTTGTGTGTGTGTGTGTTTGTGTGTGTGTGTGTTGCAACCTAGTTTGGATCAATATTTTGGGGTGATCACACATGTTTAATCCTTTCAGATCCACCTCCCTCCGTGGAATCAAACGCTGATGCAGTGGCTGAAGTTGCCATGGCAACATAATAAGTGTCGTTTTTATCATCCTGCATGTGGCCCCGCCCCCTAGTGTTACATGACTTCTGATTGGTGGAGCTGACTGCAGGCTCGTGTTACATGACTTCTGATGGGTGGAGCTGACTGCAGGCTAGTGTTACATGACTTCTGATTGGTGGAGCTCACTGCAGGCTCGTGACTCGTACACCCATGATGCCATGGATGCGACAGGAACAAACAGACTGCACTGTAGGAATGAGTTACAGAGGCTGCATCTGTTTTATAATGTAAATACAAATGAATTAATATTATAGTCACATTCAAATATCATTAAAATGTGAAATGCAGTGGCATGAATGAATTATACTTAAAGTGAAGCTGACTTACTCAAGGACAAGCATTCATGGAGATATGAGTTTTTGTGTATTATGTATTGTACAACAGCGTACAAAGGGCCGGATGATCAACCCAAACTGAGCATCGATCCAACCTGGCTGCTGTTGTTGTTTTGTGGCCGTGGCTGAGGCCCTGTGGCTGAGGCCCCGTGGCGTCTGGGAACAGAAGAGCACATATAATTGGCGTAATCATACTTGCATAATAACCAGTCTGCCACGAAACCGCGGGAATCAATTTCTGCTGGGAAAATGACGAGTTGTTTGTTTTGGGACAGTAGCGAGCGGCGGGGGAGGTGAAGCCTCGCAGCATCGACGGGGTAATTGGACGCCTCGCTTCATACTGACAGCTTTGTGATCTTAACAACAGTTCTTATGTGGTTCCTGACGAGTGAAATGCGCCACATTGGGATGAATGTCCAAGATTGAAAGGCAAATGAAATGGAAATGAGTGACCGATAGCACAAAATGACCGTGATACATCTGTGGGGGTTGATAGAGTTGCTGATCAATAGACGCTGAGGTTTCTGACTTTCAAAACTCAGCCCGTACTCTGGGAAAAGGTACAAAAGGTCCACAAAGCCACATCATGTCAACTTCACTGCTCTATGAAAAATGACTGTAATGCCTCTTTACTTAACGAGACCATTTAGTGAGAAGATGAAATTATTCTGCAAATAGTTCTAACACTAATGGGTCATCATCCACTCGCTGTCTGAAGGGCGTTCGAGGTAGATTACTGAAAAACTCTAATTGTTTGTTTTTCATATATTAAACATTTCATCCAATTATATTCCACTCAAAACTTTGAAACATTAATTGGTTGGTGTATTATCTGACTGCAAACAGAGGCAGTTGGTGCCCAGTCCACTGGGGTCCGGCACCTTTCGGCTAAAAGCTTTCAGATAATTGGTTTCCACGCCAGACCCTGGTTGGTCTCGGGTCACCTGACCTTTGGGGCTGATTTGGTCCTTCCACTTTGCAAGCAACGTGTTCACACAATGGTTAACTGATGTGGGGAAAAATGGAAAACAAAGTACACACACACACACACACACTCTATTAAGTGAAGCAATGAAGCAGCAGCAGCAGCATAATAAGCTGTTAGTGGTTCAACCAAGAACAACAAGTTGGACTTCTCAGAATAGAGCCGGGGAATAGACAGAACAACAGACAGGTAGACAGACAGACAGACAGACAGACAGACAGACAGATACACATTCACAGTACATTTGTGTTTGTGTGTGAGATTGTCTCTTAATTAAGTCTCCATCTTCGTCTGTCAGCCTCACTGTGGTGTTCCTCACTGTGGTGTTCTTCACTGTGGTGTTCTTCACTGTAGTGTTCTTCACTGTGGTGTTCCTCACTGTGGTGTACTTCACTGTGGTGTTCCTCACTGTGGTGTTCTTCACTGTGGTGTTCCTCACTGTGGTGTTCTTCACTGTGGTGTTCCTCACTGTGGTGTTCTTCACTGTGGTGTTCTTCACTGTAGTGTTCTTCACTGTGGTGTTCCTCACTGTGGTGTTCTTCACTGTGGTGTTCCTCACTGTGGTGTTCTTCACTGTGGTGTTCTTCACTGTGGTGTTCCTCACTGTGGTGTTCTTCACTGTGGTGTTCCTCACTGTGGTGTTCCTCACTGTGGTGTACTTCACTGTGGTGTTCCTCACTGTGGTGTTCTTCACTGTGGTGTTCTTCACTGTAGTGTTCTTCACTGTGGTGTTCCTCACTGTGGTGTTCTTCACTGTGGTGTTCCTCACTGTGGTGTTCTTCACTGTGGTGTTCTTCACTGTGGTGTTCCTCACTGTGGTGTTCTTCACTGTGGTGTTCCTCACTGTGGTGTTCCTCACCGTGGTGTTCCTCACTGTGGTGTTCTTCACTGTGGTGTTCTTCACTGTGGTGTTCCTCACTGTGGTGTTCTACACTGTGGTGTTCTTCACTGTGGTGTTCCTCACTGTGGTGTTCCTCACTGTGGTGATCCTCACTGCTCTTCCCAGAGATCACCTGTCAATCAAACAGTGTGTCCAGTACTGTGACGTCTTTCTCCTTGGATTTCCTGTTGATGGAGTTTGAGTTCCTGTAGGTGGCGCTCTTCTCTTTGTCTGTTCAGCCATGGTGGCTATCACTGCTCACGCTAACTACCCAGTTCTTCTTCTGTTGAAACTCTAAAACGCATCACTTCCTGTCTCCAGAGGGTTTCTCCCAGGAAAGACATACCTGACACCGGGTGTTGAGAGCAGCAGATGGAAAAGCTTCATGATGGTGGAGGTTGATGATGTTGTCTTCTATCAATCAATGATAGAAAGTAGAGGTAGAAAGTAGCAAAATAGATGTTTATTTATGTGAAAATTGCGCCACTTTAACTGAAGTCAGTTGTCCTACAGTCCACATGAGGAGAAGGTAGGAGGAACGTTTATTCTCTCATTGGTGTCACAGTGAATCCTTCATCCTCCTGGTTTCATTCATCTCACTGTGATTTCAACACCTTTAATTTCCTGTCTGTTCTTTTCCTCTCCCTCTCTTCACCCTTTCACTCCCTCCCATCTCTCCTTTGTTCCTGTTCTGACTTTAATTCATTCTTGGTCTTTCTGGTTTTTTTTCCCCACTGAAGATTTTTCATTGCTCTGATTATTTCAATGCACTATAATAGGATGATCGTCTCCAGCAGCCATCAAGAACTGAATCCCAACGGTAACCGTCCCAACGTGTCAGCCAATCAGAATCAAAGAGCAAGGGCTTCTTTCTAGACCGACGATCAACAATCATACAGGAGAAATCCATCAGAGGAGAGAGAGAGACCAATTTCTCCACCGACAGGAGATAGACCAGAATGCAATGCAGTAGCAAGATAGACCAGAATGCAATGCAGTAGCCAGGATAAACCAGAATGCATTGCAGTAGCCGAGATAGACCAGAATGCAATGCAGTAGCCAGGATAAACCAGAATGCAATGCAGTAGCCAAGATAGACCAGAATGCAATGCAGTAGCCGAGATAGACCAGAATGCAATGCAGTAGCCGAGATAAACCAGAATGCAATGCAGTAGCCGAGATAGACCAGAATGCAATGCAGCAGCCGAGATAGACCAGAATGCAATGCAGCAGCCGAGATAGACCAGAATGCAATGCAGTAGCCAAGACAAGTCGGGTTTTGAGTAAGGACCGCCGAAAAACTCTCTGGGGGTCTCTGGGGGTTGTTGAAAGGCATTCTGGGAAATGTAGGAAAACACTAGCTGAAGTAGAAGTACACGAGGCAGGTTGGGGGAAAATGGGTTCACTAAAAAAGTAAATCACAAAACTTGATCACCAAATAACTGGAAAGTGTTGAACATCACAGAGTCTCGGTGTTGGTCGTAACTCAGCCGGGCGGTGAACCGTAGAAACGATCTCTACGTAAAGACGAATGGCAGCAGGAGGACGATGGTTAGTCTGCTCGTCATCCGTTTCTTTCACCCCATTTTCTCTTTTCATCTACAGTATTTCCTTTTCTCTTCATTCTCTCAAACGGCATTGTTCCATTCATCCGTCTATTCTTTCTTTCTTTCTGCCGCTCTGACTCTTTTCTCACCTTTGGCTTCATGCTACAGCGAGCTCAAACGAGGCATTCGTCCATTTTTTCCCCCATCTATTTTCTGTCTTCCCTTTTCTCTCGTTCCTTCGCTCTGTCGCTTATTTCAATCTCTACCTCTCTTTGTTTCTCTCTCTTTCTCTGCCCTCTGCTCTCTCTCTCTCTCTCTCTCTGTTGTTCCATTGGCCCGTGGGCGTTGTCTTGGTGATATTAATTGATCCTGTCCATCGACCACCATACTTGTTCAATACCGGTAGCAAACTCATTTCGTATCTCATCGATATTTATTGTTTTGGAAATTGGAATTGCGTCACATACTCCTTATTTGCAACCTGGAACTGTTTTGGGGAACTAAAAAGGTTCCTGCTCAAAGAAGTAGAGAATGGTGAAGAGAGAGAAAGAGATGAACCCGATTCTGCACACAGTCCAACTGTTTTTCAGTTTTAACCCCCAGGGAAGGGTTGCTTTATCAGCCCTGTTTCACACGTTCACACCTGGGAGCAACAGGCTGCATGCCTTGCCCAAGGGTACCTAGACGGTAGTTGCTGTACATACAGTCTCATATGTGAGAATAAGGAGTTAATATAGTGCATGCTATAGAGGCTATACATGGAGCAGAGCCTGTGAAGTGGCGCTACAGCTCAGTCAGTCTGCTGCACATGACTCTCACCCCACCACTACCCAGCATCCCCCTGTGGGCTCTGGGTCATAGTCCCCTAGGGGGGATGCTATCAATGCTCCTGCCTCTCTTGGCTGTCTTGATCACGTTGCACAGAGGATGATGCAACAGAGTCTTGACGGCAAAATAAAATCTATCTACATTTATTCTCAATAGAAATATTTCATAATCAATACGTGAGTTGGTTGACTGAAATATATATCTAAATATATAGATATATATAACAATGTCAAACAGTCCACCACGTTTTAACTGGTCCCAGTCCACCTGAACTGGTTTGATCCAACTATGGAACTATTTCTAGACAAAGACGAACATCCAACCGAAATCAAAACCTCTGTAAGCTGCTGCAGGTCAGTTCAAAACACACGTAGATGTAGAAGTCACCGAGATGCTTCGTTAACTTACATCAGCTTTATTCATTTTATTGTTCTATTCATTTTGTGATTTGTTCTCATGGCAGAATTCAATATTTCTATTTGTTTTTTCTTGTTTGCATCGTAGTAGAATCAAGTTGTAGATTAAACTGAACGTGTGTGTGTAACTAGTAATTGGTTCTGTGTGTGTGTGTGTGTGTGTGTGTGTGTGTGTGTGTGTGTCCTCCTACGCAGTGTGGTGAAATAAATGAGCCAATTTAACTGTGTATTGATCTGAGGAATTGATTGGTGAATCGTCAATGGTCTGCATATCTATTGAGCACACACACACACACACACACACACACACACACACACACACACACCTCAATCCCCAAGTCAATTAGCTGGTGCAGCTTCTATTCCGTCTTTCACACACTAAGACCATACTAATTTAGTTTGTATTGATTGACAGGACTGAAAGGACACAGCTGATTGGTCTACAGCGTTAATGAGTGTTACAGCTTCAGGATCCAGAACTTTAACTGTCTACTACTTTAACTGTTCTGTTGTAGTCTAGTCTAGTCTAGTCTGTCCTAGTCTAGTCTGGTTGAGTCTGTCCTAGTCTAGTCTGGTTGAGTCTGTTCTAGTCAAGTCTAGTCGAGTCTGTTCTAGTCTAGTCTGTCCTAGTCTAGTCTGGTTGAGTCTGTTCTAGTCAAGTCTAGTCGAGTCTGTTCTAGTCTAGTCTAGTCTGTCCTAGTCTAGTCTGGTTGAGTCTGTTCTAGTCAAGTCTAGTCGAGTCTGTTCTAGTCAAGTCTAGTCTGTCCTAGTTGAGCCTGTTCTAGTCTAGTCTAGTCTGTTCTAGTCTAGTCTGGTTGAGTCTGTCCTAGTCGAGCCTGTTCTAGTCTAGTCTAGTCTGTTCTAGTCTAGTCTGGTTGAGTCTGTTCTAGTCGAGTCTGTTCTAGTCTAGTCTGTCCTAGTCTAGTCTGGTTGAGTCTGTTCTAGTCAAGTCTAGTCGAGCCTGTTCTAGTCTAGTCTAGTCTGTCCTAGTCTAGTCTGGTTGAGTCTGTTCTAGTCAAGTCTAGTCTAGTCTGTTCTAGTCTAGTCTGTTCTAGTCTGGTCTTAACTGGTCTATTCCCTTCTGTCCAGTTATCTGTCATCATGTGGCTCTCTGTCTGTCTGTCTGTGTGTCTCTCTCTCTCTCTCTCTCTCTCTCTCTCTCTCTCTCTCTCAATCGGAATCAGGCCCCATTTTCTCTACCTCTCTCGACCCTCCCTCCCTCCCTCTCTCTTGCTTTGTCCTTGTCCTATCCAGCCCACCTGTATCTCCCTGTTTCTATTATTCCATCCCTCCCTCCTCCTCCTCCTTCTGTCTATCTCTCTCTCTCTCTCTCTCTGTATCTCTGTCTCTTTTGATGTATGTCTCTTTGCCCTCATCTTTTTCTGTCAGTCACGGCGGTGTATGTCACCCTATTTAGTATTCCCCTCAGTCACATCTGTCGCCTTGCACTCAATCTCACACACACACACACACACACATACTCATACACACACAAGGACTGCAAGGACTAGTGCTAATGACTTACATTTTGTAACATAGGGCACACAATAGATTAACCCACTTCTACACACACACACACACACACACACACACACACACACACGTTCCTTGACCGTCCCTCGTGTCCTTGGTGCCACGGTCAGTTTAATGTGTGGGAGGACATATTTTATGGTCGCACCAGTCCAATGTCACGGTCATTTTGTATTAAGGGGAGGCATTTCACCGTCGCACCACAGCAGGGTCATTTATATCAGGGGAGCCGTTTTAACGTTGCGCCTTGCCCACAGGTCCTCCTTCCTGTCAGGCTGATGGTGTGACGTAGACATGCATACACACACACAAATGCAAATATAGACAGGCATGTACATGCATATGCACATGCACACACACACACACACTTGTTGTTATTTTATTAGTATTTATTATCTGATCTCTGGGAAATCCAGTCCAAAGACATGACAGCAATGAACGCTTAGCAACAGATGGAGACAAAATAAAAAAGAGGAAGTTTAAATTTACCACAGGATTTCATGTTGTACCTATAATACAGTCACACCACTCACAATGCTGAAACTAAAAACTTAAACTGACTAAACAACCAAACTAAAGCAACAACTGAAACATTCAGTAAGACCTTCTTACTGTGGCGTACAGTTCAGCCTCGGCACGTCGAGGGCGGCTACTCATCCTCTGGGCTTGGCAGAAGATCATTAATGTTGAATATTAAGTTTAAAAAACCAACAGCAGTTTCAGGAACGAGTCCGTCCTGCAAATCAAACTGACCTTTCGCCAGCCGTCTCCAGTT
>JAXDDX010000177.1:362500-412500 GCA_034670405.1 Hoplostethus atlanticus
TCATGGTCATGAGTATCCTTTGGTCTTTTATACATCTTGACAAATGGAGACACTATTTAGATTCGGTTTCAGATGGTTTCATGTGACCTACTACTACACACTACTACACACTACTACACACTACTACACACTACTACACACTACTACACTCACATTTGGGGCTTTCAGCTGAGGCTCTAATCCAGAGTGAGGAGGTCAAGGGTCAGAGGTCACAGCGTCATGACAACCCTCCTGCAACCCCAGAAGGATCAAAGACGAGAGGAAAGTAAATAAAATAAGAGCTATCGAGAGAGAGAGGTGGAGAGTAACGTTACTGAAAAGGATGTGGGATGGGATGTGAACTCACCAGGAAAGACAAACTCCCCCCAGCATCACCTACTGTTAACACTCAACGCAGCAGGAAACACGAATAAGCTTTTTAACACACCGGTTGAAGGATATTTGGGTTTTTCTTTTTGATTGGCGACTCAGGAAAAAAGACTTTCCTGTTGCCACCAATGTGTTTCTGTATGTTTTCCACAGCTCAGCTCGGTCCAGGGGTCATGACGTTTTGTATTGAAGTGGACAATCAGCTCATTCTGTCATGCACAACACTCCAAAGCCTGACTGTTCATTGTTGTAATATTGTTCACTTGCAGCTTGATAGTATTTCTCTGTTCCTATATGAGCCAGCAGCACCGGGCCTGCCAGACAAGTACAACATAGTCTCTCTCTCTCTCTCTCTCTCTCTCCCTCTCTCTCTCTCGCTCTCTCTCTCTCTCTCTCTCTCTCTCTCCTTGGTGTATGGCGCCCCCTCCTGTTCAGTCATACAGCTGTTTACCCATGAGGCCGTCTCTGTCATCATGATGACTGGTATGTTGTCTGGTGTCAGCTCTTCTTCACCAGGCCGGTTGAATCAGATCATCTTGGGGAGTCAAACTGCAACAGTACAACTGGAGTGTTGTGCCGTCGGCGCTGAGCGGCGCTGAGCCTGGCTGTGAATGGGTGCGTTGTCCCCCCCCACAGCCCTCATGGTTAAAGGGACACTTTCACTTTTCAACGTTTTACTTTTCCACAACTAACTCAGTTTCTATCGTTTCTCCAGACCTCAAACTGGCGTCTAGGGGCCTCCAGGGGTCCTTGGGGGGTCCCCAAGAAAACACAAATTTAGTTTATAGTTTTATATACTAGAATTTAGCACAAAGACTGTCTTGGATGGATGGATGGATGGATGGATGGATGGATGGATGGATGGATGGATGGATGGAGCTCTGTGGAAAACGGTAACTACTGCAGACTAGTTCAGCGGTTCTCAGTCGGTGGTTTCGGGCCCCTCAGGGTTCCTAGACCAGGTCTGCAGGAGGCCCCCAGTAGAAACAAGCCTTGATACATTTTGCACGTAAATAATACAAATATAATAAACTTTATTTATGTAACACTTTTCTTAAGCAAAGAAAGTACAAAGTTCTACAAAACACACATTGGTAGTCGCACCTGTACTGAGGACCAGACTGTTACAGACCACATGGTGATGGATTTGAGGATCCTGGGCCCAAGAAAACAAAACAAAACAAAACAAAACAAAAAAAAAACAAAAGAAAAATGTAATATACTGAGTACTGATTATTACAATATTAGCTTTACAGAAGAGAGTAGAACAGGAAACCTTATTGTACAAATGGTGGATCTGTCGTGATCCCAAAGTCTGCTGGGGACTGAGGACAGTAAAGCCTAAACCCTAACCCTAAAGGTTATTTGAACACCCTGGACCAGGGGGTCCAGGGTGTTCAAATAACCTTTATCACATAAACTATAAAGTATAAAGTATAAACTGCTCGAGACGTCGGACACTGAAACAACATGATGGTTTTCCTGTAAGGGCTCCAGGTCCGAGACATCATATGAACATATAGAATAAAGTTTTATTATAAGAGCTCCTGGTCTCCTCCTGGTTGGACGGGTGTGAGTCCGCGCATGCGCTCTGCCGCCTCGGTCCGTCAGGGCGGTGATCTCTCCCTCTCTCTCTCTCTCTCTCTCTTCCTCGCTCTCCCGCTCTCTCTCTCTCTCTCTCTCTCTCTGGGAAAAACCCGAGCAGGAGAGAACCGGAGAGGGGGAGGATTCCTACAGCGGCAGGATATTTAGAAATAAATACAAATCCACGTACAACAACCGGGAAAGAGCGGAAGAAAGCACGCGGATGTGCCTCCGAAAGCGCAGCGGATTCCGCCCTCCAGACCTCATTAATGCCAAGATTGTGAGTATCTGATCCGATGCACCAACGAGGGTTCAGACGGGTGGTTTCATTTTAATGTTCCGTCTCTAGTCGGCGGCGGGGCTTTCCCCCCCTCCGGTGCAGGAAAAGGTCGGCTCCGTGATTTCTTACCTCCTTCCTTGCTCCCTTGCTCCCTTCCTTCCTTGCCTCCTTGCTTCCTTCTAAGCATGGGCAGCAGGCTGTCTCAGGAGGAGGAGGAATCGAGCAAACCTCTCCTCTCTGCTCCTCTCTCCCTTTCCCCCTCATAGGTGATCATAAAACAAGCACGTTTTTTATGATTTCCGTCTTTCTGACAGCGCGCCGTGTTATTCTGGAAAACCGCACGCGCAAAATCACACTGAAAGCTGAGCAGGAGAGAAAGGCAAGAAGCGTAGGATTTATTTTTCTCTCTTTCTTTCCTTTTCTGTGTTTTCCTCCAGCCGCCGTGTCTCTGTCTAGTTTCTGCTTTACTTCCCATCCTGACAACAACATCACAAATACTTCAAAATGTGTTGTGAGATGCTTCAACATGGACTAAAACATGTGTTGGTACATGCAGATGACATTCATTTGAAATACCACTATAGGAATATTATGGGAATACCATAAAGTACGATAAGGTCACTATGGAGTACTACAGACACCTATAAGATCCTATAGGAGTATTATAGTGGTACTATATAAAATACCATGAAGTGCAATAATGTCACTATAAACTGTATGGAGGCTGTATGTCGATAGGCATCTCTCCCTTACATAAATAACTATAGTAATCCTATAATATACTTTTAGAAAAGTGCTATAAAAATATCACAGCAAAACTTTGAAGTCCCTGTAGGATTACTACAGTGATGAGATCAGGTTACCATCAACTCACAGTTCAGTTCCACAATCACACCAACTCCCTATATTAAGATCATAGGAGTATAATAGTGATATGTGGCCCCGGTGGGAATCGAACCCCCAACCCTGGCATGTTCTCCCTGTTGAGTTACTAGTATTCCTATAGTATAGTGTGAGTTCTCTGTGGTACTCAGTAGTGAGTTCATAGTAACCTGATAGTACTTTATGGTATTTTTATCTCCTATGGTATCATTGAGGTAGTTTGTATGTTTGCCCTAATATTTGTATACTATCTAAATGAAATAGTATTATAGGATTCCTATAGTTCTTCCTGTGGTTCTTCCTATGGTATTCCTATAGTATTCCTATGGTATTCCTATAGTATTCCTATGGTATTCCTATGGTATTCCTATAGTATTCCTATGGTATTCCTATAGTATTCCTATAGTATCCGTGTGGTTCTTGAGGTGTACAGCCTCTGGTTCTCAAGCCAACTGAGAGGAAGAGGTGGAAAAAGCAGAAATGATTTTGTTGTTGAGGTTATCTTTTCTTTATTCTTCATTTAGAGGTTTAGTGGCGTTTTCAAACTGATAGCGGCCGTGATCGCCCCCCCCCCCTTCCTCTTCTCTCTCCCTTATCTCCCATCTCTCTCTCTCTCTCTCTCTCTCTCTCCTGCTATCTTCTCTCTTCCCTTTCTCCCATCTCCTCCCCCTCTCCTCTTTCTCTGTCTTCTTCCTCCTCTCTCTGCCTCCTCCCTCTCTCGTTCTATACTCATCCTTTCATCGTGTAGTAAAGCCCGTTCATGAATCGACACCTTTGTGTGAATGAACTGCGCGTGCACGCCGAGCAGAGGGAGGCGCGTTCCAAATGAGAAAAAAGACGAAACATGGCGGAGAGAAAGGTGTCAAACTATTTGACAAGGAGGAGGACTTTTACTCTGAAAATATATTTAGGTATTCTTTTCCAACTTGCAGTCAACCTAAAAATACAACAAACCCACACTGCCAAACTCCTCAACAGTTTGTAATGTAAGGTGTTCATCCCAAACCCCTTTATAATAATAATGATAATAATAATATAATAATATAATAATAACTTATTTGTCAAAAGTGCTTCACCATCAAGACAAATCAATCATTATCTGACATTAATTACTCACACTTTCAAAACTTGATGAACGTACAACTGGTAAAGTAATCTAAAATGTTACCGTCATAGGTAAAGGTCATTGATTAGGTACTCCTCGTCAATAATAATCCATATAATCCAAAAACCATATTTCAAACCAACCTGGTTCCAGTCTGTAACTTGATCTACCATGATGGACTTGTCTGCTCTTCTCTGGTGTTCATACCAGTTAAGAACACATGAAGAAACATCTGAACATGAGCATCAAGTCTCCTTCTACCCAGAATGCCTTGTGTTTTGGGGTGGTTTCCTGGGGCCCCGACCCACAGCTTAAGAACCCCTCAGATACTTTTACCCCAGCAGGAATCCAGAAGTGTTTTGTTCTCTCTGTTGCCAGTTGGTCCTCACTTCCTCTTCCTGGTCTTTTTTCATCGTGTCTGTTGCCTGCTTCCTCTTTTTCTAAGCTGGTCATCGCCTTCCCTCCCTCCACCTCTCTCCCTATCTCTCTATTTCTTTCTTTCTCTGTTTGTCTCTCTCTTTCTCTCTTTCTCTGTCTCTCTGGCTCCGTTCATACTGGAGCTGAAAGTGACATGATCTTTTCAAACCAAGGTGAACAGCAGTAAGGGGTATGGAGTCACATTTTTTCAAATCCGATCCAGACCACAGTGATATATGCTACTAAATTTGATTCTCATGCGACTTGTCATTATTTGGCGCCGACAGTAGAACTTGTTTCCTTCCTGTATCATCGATGAAGAAGTCGTCGTTATGATCCGCTAACGGCAGATCATCTCTGAGCTCCTTCCATGTCAGCTATCTGGACCAGAGAACACATCCTCCACGAGGACGTGACGCTTTGTTGTTATTGTAAATGCGTTATTGTCTTTTCAAAATGTCTCACAGTTCACATGGTGTCAGGTTACATTTTAAAATAGATATGAACAGTCACCAAAAAAATGAGATGTGACCCACAATTCAGAATTAAGCATTTGCCTGCAGTGTGAACGCAGCCTCACTGAGGTCTCTTCATCTCTTCATCTCTTCATCTCTCTTCCTGTCTGTCTGTCTCTTTTATATCAGTAATATCTGGTGTGTGTGTGTGTGTGTGTGTGTGTGTGTGGTTGTCATGCTGTAAGTGTGTCTCTGCATTGTTTGCATCTGGATCTGGCAGTGTTGAGAGTCGAGGAGAGGAGGTAGAATAATACAGGAAGTGTGGTGGTTCCGCCTTCAAAATAAAAGCGGAAAATGCATCACTGTCACTATGGGAAAAAAGTATTGTTGGTGTAAATATGGTGTGAACAAGATTCTTTGGGAGAAAAAAACAACTATTATATTTTCATTCATGATAGAGTCACTCTTAAATGTGTTCACACAGGTACTTTATGACTCAAAACACTGCAACACACGTTCACATTTATTCTGCAGTTTTGAATGGAAGGAACTAATTAATAAAAACATTTAATTTCAATTTGACATTTTTTTTATCACATTTCCTGCAATTCTACACAGTACGCTACCCCCCCCCCCCCCCCCCCCCCCCCCCCACACACACACACACACACCCCTTAAGTTAGCCCAGTGCTTTATACATTAGTGTCTAGCTATGAGTGGATGTTCTGTACAGATTGCAGACATAAGATATGATGGAGCATAGAGACATGGCTGTTCCTGACAGCGCCCCAGGCAGATGGGATGCATGGTGTCTACCAGCAACACCACTGGCTGAGGAATTCACACCCATGACTGGACTGGGAGGCTTATCAGTCATGGGCCTTGCAGTCAGCAGGAGCCCCCATGCAGCCGGTCCCTCACAAAGATATCAATACATGTGACAGTTATTTCATTTATTTCATTATTACCATTTAAAAATAAAAGGTTTCGTCACACTGCTTTACGGTGATTTTAGAAGCGTTAAGAGGTTTTATCCCGTCTGCCGTCGTGCCCAACAACGCCTCTTAGCGGCAGGTGTGGAGGTCAGGGTGGCGGATGGGTGAAGACATTTATCTTCAACTCCGACGACCCGGGTTCAAGTCCCAACTCAAGTTTTCGACTTGAAGTTTTCCTTACTTTCTGACCTGAACCTGAAGCTGGGAGGTGATGCTGATGCTGACCTTGTGTAGGTGTAGGATGAGTCAAGGGTATCATATGAACATTGGTTGAGATTGTATTTCCTATTTGACGTTCATTCACTTCCACATCTGGGATCTGCCCAGTACAACCTCACTTCCTACTGAAGCAGAAATATATATATACATATATACAATATATATACATATATACAAAATATATACCGGTTGTCAACCTGAAAACTGCTGTTTTCCTCAATTATTGGATTTTTTTTTTTTGTAGCTGCAGAAGGATCGTTGGTTCACACACTCACTACGGCCTCTTTCTCTCTCCTTGTGTGTGTGTGTGTCTGTGTATGACTATGTGTGCTGTTGTGTGTGTGTGCTGTTGTGTGTGTGTGAAATATTGTGTTTTTGTGCATGAATGTACATTCCCTTGTGATTTTTACACTTTCCATGAATGTGTGTGTGTGCATGATTGCACTTGTGCATGAATGCTAATGAACATCTATAAATGTGTGTGTATGCTTCTGTGTGGTGTGTTTCTGTGAATGTGTGTGTGTGTGTGTGTGTGTGTGTGTGTGTGTAAAGGAGAGGTACGCGACAGAAGGGGGGATGACATGCATGTGTCCGGCCTGCTAACACCGCTGACGACTCACACACTAACCAACTGCCCGCCCTCACGACATGATGGACATACTGGTAAACCAACAGCAGCTCTGCCTGTCTGTCTCTCTCTCTCTCTCTATCTATCTATCTATCTATCTATCTATCTATCTATCATCTATCAATCTATCAATCTATATCTATTTTTAAATTTAAATATTAAGACTACATTTCCCATAAACCCTGTTCCCCACCCCCTCGTCTTTGTCTTTCCTGAAGAGGATCAACATGTTGAAGTGATTCCTCCATCTTCCTTTCTCTCCTTCCTCCATCTGCCGTCTCCAGAAACTCTTTATCTTTAGCTCCGTTAGCGCTGGAAGAACAGCGCCCTCTTCCTGTTTGGTGCCGTAAAGCAATCCAGCAGATTTCCCTCCAAATCGACCCGGTGGACACAATGTAGAATGAGAGTAGAGGCTGGTAGAGGCTGGTAGAGGCTGGTAGAGGCTGACAGGCTGGTAGAGGCTGGTAGAGGCTGACAGGCTAGTAGAGGCTGACCGGCTGGTAGAGGCTGGTAGAGGCTGGTAGAGGCTGGTAGAGGCTGACAGGCTGGTAGAGGCTGGTAGAGGCTGACAGGCTGGTAGAGGCTGACCGGCTGGTAGAGGCTGGTAGAGGCTGACAGGCTGGTAGGGGCTGACCGGCTGGTAGAGGCTGGTAGAGGCCGACCGGCTGGTAGAGGCCGGCTGGTAGAGGCTGGTAGAGGCTGGTAGAGGCCGACAGGCTGGTAGAGGCTGACCAGCTGCTGCTGGTGGATCTTGTTTGTTGACAGTAATTATACTAATGTCTCTAAATGTGATGATTTATTGGTGTTGGAATCTGAAGGTAGCATCTTTAAATCACGTTCTACAAGGTGTCTGTGTTTGTCTGTAATCAAGGCAGCAGCATTAGCGTTGAGTTTGACGTGACAGAGTGAGAAACCCCTGGTGTGACTTCAAGACATCCTCATCCTCAACCTCAACCCAAACTCACCTGGCTGAGCAGAGTGGTGTTTATGTGTACCTTCCGTTTTCTTCCTCTACTTTTCCTCTTGACCTGCTCTTCTTTTCTCCTCCCTTCCCCTTTACTTCTCTATCATCTGCTCTACCTTTCCTACCTTTTTCTCCATTTTCTCCTTTACTCCTTCTTAATCCTCTCTTATTTCCTCATCTCCACCACTCCTCTCCTCTCCTCTCCTCCCTTCCTCCTCTGGATCATTCCCCTAAATTAAGTTGTCATTTAATTTCCACATGTCTCTGTTGACTATATATAACTGCTGTCAGATTGTCTCCCTCATATCTGCTTGTCAGTTCTAACTCTCTCTCTCTCTCTCTCTCTCTCTCTCTCTTCTTATCTCTTCCCCCCATTCCTCCCATTCCTTCCACTCTTTCTTTTCTCATTATATCTGCCTCTCACCCACTTCCCCTCTTCGTCCTCTTCTCTCTTTTTCTCTCTCTATCTCTTCCTCTCAAACTCTCTCTCTGAATTCCTTCACTCCTCCCCCTCCTCCCTCTCACCCATAAAAACTCACTATGTCTCTCTCTCACTCTCTCTCTCTTCTTCCCTCACTCTCCTATCATTCTTCGTGTGTGTGTGTGTGTGTGCATCCATTTGTGATCATGTTGAATGGTAACTGGGAGTTGTCCAGTACAGCCACAGTCTTTTACTAGTGGCCACTGAGCAACTCAGGGGCACCTCAACACTAGTGATTTTCTCAGCCCATCAAGGTGGATTTGAACTAAAATGTGAAAAATCATGTTTCTACTACAGTAATATAATACCAGGTCTCTAATCTGTGCAGTATAAGCTTTCTTATGTGAAATAGTGAACATTATTTACACTCTGATAGGGACTGGGGGAGTCTAGAGATCATATTTCTACTCAAGAGACGTCTTTGCAATAAATGCTTTTTTCTTGTGAATACACATTATTCAGCTTCCAGGGTTCCCCTGATAACTAAACAAGTAAAACAGCCTGAAAACAGTCAAATAAAGTACAACCTCATGAAACGTCAACATGTGAGTCGGGGTTTGATTCCCTGTGCAGCTCGGCGGCTGCAGCAAGGCACATCAGAAACGTCTCTTTTTTAGCTAGCAGCTAATAAGCTAAAATGCTAACCAGTCTAGCATCTGGAGGAAGTGTTGCAAGTAGTGCACTGTTTAGTTAGTAGGACCCATAGTTAGTAGGACTCATGGTTAGTAGGACTCATGGTTAGTAGGAACCATAGTTAGTAGGACCCAGTTAGTAGGACCCATAGTTAGTAGGGCTCATAGTTAGTAGGACCCATGGTTAGTAGGACTCATGGTTAGTAGGAACCATAGTTAGTAGGACCCAGTTAGTAGGACTCATAGTTAGTAGGACCCATAGTTAGTAGGACCCATAGTTAGTAGGACTCATGGTTAGTAGGAACCATAGTTAGTAGGACCCAGTTAGTAGGACCCATAGTTAGTAGGGTTCATAGTTAGTAGGACTCATGGTTAGTAGGAACCATAGTTAGTAGGACCCAGTTAGTAGGACCCATAGTTAGTAGGACTCATAGTTAGTAGCACTCATAGTTAGTAGGACCCATAGTTAGTAGGACCCAGTTAGTAGGACCCATAGTTAGTAGGACCCAGTTAGTAGGAACCATAGTTAGTAGGACTCATAGTTAGTAGGACCCAGTTTGTAGGAACCATAGTTAGTAGGAACCATAGTTAGTAGGACTCATAGTTAGTAGGACCCATAGTTTGTAGGTCTCATGGTTAGTAGGACCCATAGTTAGTAGGAACCATAGTTAGTAGGACTCATGGTTAGTAGGAACCATAGTTAGTAGGACCCAGTTAGTAGGACCCATAGTTAGTAGGACTCATAGTTAGTAGCACTCATAGTTAGTAGGACCCATAGTTAGTAGGACCCATAGTTAGTAGGAACCATAGTTAGTAGGACTCATGGTTAGTAGGACCCAGTTAGTAGGAACCATAGTTAGTAGGACTCATGGTTAGTAGGACTCATAGTTAGTAGGACTCATGGTTAGTAGGACTCATGGTTAGTAGGACTCATAGTTAGTAGGTCTCATGGTTAGTAGGACCCATAGTTAGTAGGAACCATAGTTAGTAGGACACATACTTAGTAGGACTCATAGTTAGTAGGACTCATTGTTAGGAGGACACAGTTAGTAGGACCCATAGTTAGTAGGACTCATAGTTAGTAGGACCCATACTTAGTAGGACTCATAGTTAGTAGGACCCATAGTTAGTAGGACCCATACTTAGTAGGACTCATAGTTAGGAGGACTCATGGTTAGGAGGACACAGTTAGTAGGACCCATAGTTAGTAGGACTCATAGTTAGTAGGACTCATGGTTAGTAGGACCCAGTTAGTAGGAACCATAGTTAGTAGGACCCATAGTTAGTAGGACCCATAGTTGTAGGATCCTAGTCAAGGTAGTTAAGTTGTTTTTAGTGTCTCCAGCTCTGAGCAGAGACCTGCTCATGTTTGCAAGTCTGGACTCGACTCGTTTCCGAGTTCACTGGAAGGAGGAATGTGAATTCTGGTGTCGAGCAGCTTTTCCCTTTAAGCTCTAATAGCAGGAATAAACCCAAGCAGTCATGATGGGCGAGGGTTGGGTCGGTGTGTGTGTGTGTGTGTGTGTGTGTGTGTGTAGACACCAGGTCTGATTCATCAAGTTTCAGACAGAAGCCAAGAAGCCCTGTGTCACAATACCTCTGACTATGTTTCCTGTCTCTCTCTCTCTCTCTCTCTCTCTCTCTCTCTCTCTCTCTCGCTCCCTCGCTCTTGCTCTTTTTTCTGTTGTCGTGAACTGTCTTCTCTCTCTCTCCCTCCTTTATTGGAGTAAAGGACAGATGGAGGGAAGAGTAACGAAAGAGTAACAGAAGGAAAAAGGACTCGTTTGTTTGTCCGTCGTTGATCCGTCGTTGACTCCGGTGAGCCTCTTTAACGTTCTGGTGATTCAACTAGTTAGGGAGAAGTTGTGGGTTGGTTAATAGTTGTGGTTCTTTCTGATTCGGCGATAGGGCTCATGGCACGTTTTAATTCAATGTTGGTGATTGAAGTGCCAGTCAGCTGATGCTCTTATCTAGAGAGACTTGCAGGGAGTGAGCAGGTTGAGTGTCTTGCTCAAGGGCACGTCGACAGGAAACGAGGCTCCCGATGGACTGGACCCGTCAGTGTTAAGCTGTGGGACGGTCTCTAACCAGCAGGTCACCACTGCTGCCACAGTCAGGTGGTAGAAATGCACCATTTTGGAATTCAGTCGTCATTATAACCGGTATGATGCTCTGAGACACGTACATCCCACCAGAGGGGTCAGAGGTCAGGAGAGGAGAGGATTCATGGTGACGTTTAGACATTTAGACACCAAACCAGCACCAAACCAGAGGATCCACTCTGGTGGTGAAAATGGGGATTTGAACTAATTTGGTCGATTTTAATGTAATTGCAATATTTTGCTAATAATTTTGTTTTGTAAACTATAAAACATAAATCATCAAAACCACTAGAAATAGTTAATTCATCCATTTGTACACCAGTTGTATCATCAAGTCAACATTTAGCTAAAAAACAACTTCCACAGCCTTTTCCTCCAGATGAATGTTCCTGTATCAGCTTAATTTCTAGACATGAACACCAAGTTACAGAGTTTCTGATCTTTTTCATTTCTATTTCACATGAAAATCAGATTTTTGCATTTTGTAAATACTAAAAGAAATCCACCTGTAAGTTGAACCTTCATCGTAATGAGACAGGAAACTGTTCTGACTGTATCCACTGACCCATATGTTGGATATGTTAGTATCAAAACAGATCATACTATCTCTCTTTAACATGAAATTCTTTCTGATAGGATGAAAGGGTTGTTGTTCCCGCGGTGCTTCACCTTGAGAAGTACCGTCAGTTGGTACGTTGGTGCTGTCAGTCATTCTGTCACTGGTGGGTTTCTCCACGCTGGGGAGACCCGTCTTGAAATGTGTGTGGAGCAGCTTGTGTGTGTGTGTGTGTGTGTGTGTGTGTGTGTGTAACATCGTGTTTGGGCATGTGTGCACGTGAGTGTAGTGTGTGTGTCTAGTCGCAGTGTGTGGGCGGTTGTAGCTTGATTGTGTGTCTAGTCACAGCACGTGTGTGTTACTACTTGCCGCATGTTATGTTAATATGTGTGTGTGTGTGTGTGTGTGTGTGTGTGTGTGTGTTTAGACAAGCATGCCCATATAAGGACAGGAGAAGAGGTGAATTTGGGAGCAGATATGGTTTGTCAGCAGCCCTCTAGTAAAACCTTGAGTCTGTCACCATGGAGCTGCTGGGCTGGGTTTATGGGCTCACACACTTATGTGTGTGTGTGTGAGTGTGTGTGTGTGTGACTGTGTGTGAGTGTGTGTGACTGTCAAAGAAAGAAAGAGAGAGGAAGAGGACTACAGAATGTGTGTGTGTGTGTGTGTGTGTGTGTGTAAGCAGCGCATTAGGGAAGCTTCAGCAGTGTTCAACATGTCAGGACAGGAGTTTGGAGAAGCTCTTCTCTTCTAAAATTACTTTTTTCCCTCTCAGGACCTGATCTGGGATCTGGTCTAAATTCAACCTAAACTACAAATAAGAATCACAAGAAAAGTGACGGTCCAAGGTAGTGAAGCTTCACCTCAGCTGACTCAGGGATGGTTTCTGTCTGTTGGGTGTAGCGGTGATGCTTCAAACAGAATGAAGAAACAGATTCGTTCCTATGAGTCGTTCATGGTAACCTGCTGACCTGGGAACAGCAGCGTGGTCCAGGATGGTCTGGACAGCAACACGTTCACCTGGGGAGGAATCCTCTGGTCTGAACCAGAGAGGAAGAGTTGACTTGGGTGTATTTTACTATCTGGTTGGTTCAGGTTCACACTGACCAATCACAAGCCAGCCAGAAGTCCCATGACTCCCCAGCAGCTGGTTGATTGGTTGAGTTTTGGTAACCGTGTCATCCCACCAGGTTAGAGAGTCCAAACCAACCTGGTTCCAGTCTGTCACTTGATCTACCATGATGGACTTGTCTGCTCTTCTCTGGTGTTCATACCAGTTAAGAACACATGAAGAAACAGTCCAGACTGACCTTTGACCTCGCTTCATTTTGTTATGCTTCCTGTGGGCTAGACCCCGGTCTGTTACCCATGATGCAACACTTCCACAACATCTTCTAGAAGGTTGATGTTCTGAGAGGTCCAGTCCAACCCTGGAGGAGACTCTATTCTATTGTGTCATTTGTTACAGTACATTACATATCACTGTGCTAAACTGTTAGAATGACCCTGTCTGTCTGTCTGTCTGTCTGTCTGTCTGTCTGTCTGCCTGCCTGTCTGTCTCTCTGTCTGTCTGCCTGTCTGTCTCTCTGTCTGTCTCTCTGTCTGTCTGTCTCTCTGTCTGTCTGCCTGTCTGTCTGTCTCTCTGTCTGTCTGTCTGTCTGTCTCTCTGTCTCTCTGTCTGTCTGCCTGTCTGTCTGTCTCTCTGTCTGTCTGTCTGTCTGTCTGTCTCTCTGTCTGTCTGTCTGTCTGTCTGTCTCTCTGTCTGTCTGTCTGTCTGCCTGCCTGCCTGTCTCTCTGTCTGTCTCTCTGTCTGTCTGTCTCTCTGTCTCTCTGTCTGTCTCTCTGTCTGTCTGTCTCTCTGTCTGTCTGTCTGTCTGTCTCTCTGTCTCTCTGTCTGTCTCTCTGTCTGTCTGTCTCTCTGTCTGTCTGTCTGTCTGTCTGTCTCTGCCTGTCTGTCTCTCTGTCTCTCTGTCTGTCTGTCTGTCTGTCTGTCTGTCTGTCTCTCTGTCTCTCCTCACTCTTTAATTAAATTAAATTCAATACAACTTTATTAATCCCACATGTCCAAATTCAAAGGACAATTAAAACATTACAAACAAACATTAAAAAAAAAAGACAGAATAACCAAATCACTGGATTACCAGACCTCCCCACTTTTACACTCTCTCTCTCTCTCTCTCTCTCTCTCTCTCTCTCTCTCACACACACACACACAGAGGGCTGCTGGCGATCATGCGGTGAGATTATGCAGCAGTAATCTCTCAGATTAATACTTAAAATGAGCGCTTAATTACTTAAACCCTGCTGGCAGGCGCAGCTGTGTGTGTGTGTGTGTGTTGCTAGCCGTACATGCAGTACACCAAAGCCCAAGGCAGACTGTACCTCTCTCTCTCTCTCTCTCTCTCGCCCCCTGCTGGTGGCAGAGGGAACGTCTCCTCTCTGATCTCTGATTGGTCAGATGTGTTTATCACTAGAAATCGATCCATCGGTGGATTTTGTGTCTCTGTGTGTTTTGGACGTCCTGCTTTCCTCTGCTGCTCCGAACGCCCCGTCACCTCCAGGTTGCTGGTTTGAATCCCTCGATGGGAAACTCTCCCCCTCCCTCGACATCTGCCCCCCCAGTAGAGGACTGGTTGTAAATAAAGGTTAACAAATATTTACAGAGACGAGGTTGAGGAGACAAGGAAGTGAGCCTGTGTGTGTGTGTGTGTGTGTGTGTTCATCAGATTAGGCTAGATGACATTAGAGAAAGACACACGCACTTAAAGTAGCTTCTCTCTTTCCACACCACACACACACACACAGCACGTGAAACAAACGAGGAAGTGAGAGGTCTACTCTGAGGAACTGCACACACAACATGGCCTCGTTCTTTCTTTCTTTCTTTCAGTTAAAAAGAAAATGGGATGATGAAAAAGAGACGGAGAGGGAAAGACATGTAGGACTGATGGCATTCAACCATCACTCCCAGGAAACATGAACTAATTCACACACACACACACACACACACACACACAGACATGCCTACACTGTCTCTATAAAGGATGGGAGGATTAGGAAAGATAAAGAGAGGAGGAGCGTTTTCCTCTGCTGCTGTTTGCTTTGACAGGGCAGGTGACAGCGGTGGAGTGTGTGTGTGTGTGTGTGTGTGTGTGTGTGTGTGTTACCGTTAAACTGTAACCGGACCTTTGAGCAGATATATGCTTAAGGGATAATACAGCAACGTTGGGCCTCATTCATGAAACGTACGTACGATCAGATTTAATCGTAAAGATCAAACGTTTCTATGAAGACAGTCTGATTCATCATTTTGTTGGTATCTGAACTTCTTCGTTGGTTGATCCTCTCATCATGTCTGATAGCGGCTCAGTGCTGCCCTCCTCCTGTGGCTGATAGTACATGTCGACTTCTCCTTATACTATTTTGCACTCTAACACTTCAATTTCAGACTCCGCAAAGTTCCTCTGTTCCTGGTTTAGTTGAACACGACCCTTCAGCCTGCAGCCGGAGATGAGATGAGATGAGATGAGATGAGATGAGATGAGATGAGATGAGATGAGATGAGATGAGATGAGATGAGATGAGATGAGATGAGATGAGATGAGATGAGATGAGATGAGATGAGATGAGAGCAAATGTGGTCCATCTAGTTGTTTGGTGTTTTGTCCTTCCAGTCGTAGACGACGTGACGTCACGTTGAGATATTTCCAGTCTCATATCAGAAAATGTTTCATGATCTAAACCATCAACGGTAACCGTCAGGTTTTGGTGTCAGCCAATCAGAATCAAAGAGCAAGGGCTTCTTTCTAGACCGACGATCAACAGTAGGAGGAGATAGACCAGAATGCAATGCAGCCACAAGACATGTTGGGTTTTGTGTAAAGGGTGTGACTCCTCTCTCCAGAAGGTTTCTCCTACCTGATGGAGAAGCTTCCTGACCTGGTTGATCACTGTTGAGTTAGAGACCAGAGAGATGTAGAGGGAAATGTTGCTGATTATTACCTTAACCCCCCCCCCCCCCCCCCGCCAGTCTGATCCCAGATCTGCCAGACTGGACTGACAGCTGCAGACAGACGTTAGCAGAGCTGCAGTTTTACACAAATTAAAAAATAACAAACCCACCGAATCTAATGATGAGTTATCTGCCACACGTCTGTCTGTGTGCATACAGCTGTTTGTGTGTGTGTGTGTGTGTGTGTGTGTGTGTGATCACAGCACAATCACATGATGCATCACATTGCTCAGCCTGTCTCTCCCCCTCTTTCACTTCCTCTCTCTATTCTACACAAACTCTCTGTCGTCTACCCATGTAAGTGTGTGTGTGTGTGTGTGTGTAATTTATTTCTTATTCATATTTCATATACAACCCTTTTATTGTTTCTCTCAATTCAATTTTCTTTGTGTTTTATTAACAAAGGTACATTTGTATTGCTGAAGCAGAAATACAATTACAGGTAATCATAAAAACAACAAATGGGAACATATATACAGTATATATGTACACACACACACACACATGTTGAAGTGATTTCTCCATCTTCCTTTCTCTCCTTCCTCCATCTGCCGTCTCCAGAAACTCTTTATCTTTAGCTCCGTTAGCGCTGGAAGAACAGCGCCCTCTTCCTGTTTGGTGCCGTAAAGCAATCCAGCAGATTTCCCTCCACATCGACCCGGTGGCCACAATGTAGAATGAGAGTAGAGGCTGGTAGAGGCTGGTAGAGGCTGACAGGCTGGTAGAGGCTGACAGGCTGATAGAGGCTGACAGGCTGGTAGAGGCTGGTAGAGGTTGACAGGCTGGTAGAGGCTGACAGGCTGATAGAGGCTGACAGGCTGGTAGAGACTGGTAGAGGCTGACAGGCTGGTAGAGGCTGGTAGAGGCTGACAGGCTGATAGAGGCTGACAGGCTGGTAGAGACTGGTAGAGGCTGACAGGCTGGTAGAGGCTGGTAGAGGCTGACAGGCTGGTAGAGGCTGACAGGCTGCTGGTGGGGGAGTCATATTGATGCCTCTACACCAGTGGTTCCCAAAGTGGGTGCCGCGGCACCCTGGGGTGCCGTAATGACTGGCCAGGGGTGCCGCAAGATCTGTTAATTTCCATATTTTATTGTGTCTATTTAATAACGTTTCATCACATAAAAATAGGCTACATTTGAACTACATTTTATATTACATTTGAAACATGTCATTGTAAAAACAAAAGAAATAAGCAATAAACATCGAAATCATTCATATTAAAAAAAAAAACCGCAAGACAGCATCCCTATTTAAAGGGACAGCGGCGCATCTGAAAACGCTGGATGAAAGGGTTGAGTGTTATTTCCCCGCTTCAAAGAATGAAGACTATGACTGGATCCGCGATCCTTCCAACTCCCGATCATCAGAATCAGCAAAGAAGTTGACAATCAAAGCCCAGGAAGAACTTGCAGAACTGAAAATGGATCGCACTTTGAAATTGAAGTTTGGAGAAATGTCGTCGGACAAGTTTTGGCTGCTTGTGGGACACGAATATCCATCTCTGGCAAACTGCGCGATCAGTGTGCTATTGCCGTTCCCAACATCGTACTTGTGTGAGCTTTCTCATCCCTGACATACGTGAACAGCAAGAGAAGGCATCGCCTGTCAGTGGAGTCAGATCTACGCGTTGCGCTCTCTTCAATCTCTCCCTGCATCAAGAGACTGGTCTCAACAGCAGGCTCACACTCCCACTGAAATGCCTGATAGCTCCATACGGAGTTATCTTCGTTCTTTGTTTTTCTTATTAACCTAAAAAGTAGGCTTATTTTACGATTTGAACAAAGCAAAATAAACCAATTAACATAATTATTTATTATTATTATTTTAAGTTAAACATTGATCTGTAAATCTGCATAAAGGCTCTGCAGAGAGTAGTGGAACTACACTCCCCACCCTGCAGGACTTGTACACCAGGAGGTGCAGAACCAGAGCCTGCAGGATCATGAAGGATCCTCACCACCCCAACAACGGACTGTTTCAGCTGCTGCGGTCAGGCAAGCGCCTCCGTAGTCACGCTGCCAAAACAGAGAGACTGAGACGGAGTTTCTTTCCTCAGGCCATCAGGACTGTGAACTCTGACCTCACCAGGGCCCCACCAAGACACACACACTGCCCCTCTTATGCACACACACACACACACTCACACACACTTAGATAACGACTACACATAATTTATATATATTACATACATAAGATTTCCCTTTTTTACTATATTTTTATTTTCAAAGTGCTCTTACTGTAAATATTGTGTTGTTTTTATATAGAGCTCTTACTGTAATATTGTAAATATTGTGTTGTTTTTATATAGAGCTCTTACTGTAATATTGTAAATATTGTGTTGTTTTTTATTGTAAATAGTGTGAACCTGTTATTTTGTTCTTTGCACATTTCTGTTGAGCATTGCCACTTTTTACATTTCACTGCACACCTCGTATGTGTATGTGACAAATAAACTTCTTGAACTTGAACTTGAACTTAAATCACACACAGCAACAAATATAGCCTTAGTTCAAACATGTCAATCAAAATGGTTGACATCTATTTTTTCTCATCATTAGCTGAGTGGTTGAGAATAATGTTTCATTTTAAGAAGTTATTTTATTTCACTTCATATTGATGCCAGTTCATTAAAATACATTCTTATAACATATTCATGGTGTCATTTTTAGCTTAAAGGGGGTGGGGGGGGTGGGTGGTGCCGTGAAAAGAAATTGACTATGAAGGGGTGCCTTGGTTTGAAAAAGTTTGGGAACCACTGGTCTACAGTAATGTGGTGGTTTGGTATCTATCAGGTGAATTCAGACATTAACAGACTAGAGATAATTAATCTCTCTCTCTCTCTCTCTCTCTCTCTCTCTCTCTCTCTCTCTCTCTCTCAGTACACAGGTCCGGTCCCGGCCGAGCGAGGGGGGCGAGCTGGTCATGGGGGGGGGGTTGCAGCGAGACCTCGGCGCTGGGTGGGGCAGGAGGGGGGCGGGGCACCACCACTACCCAGAATTCCCAGCGGCCCAACACCTGCTGCTTCTGCTGGTGCTGCTGTTGCAGCTGCTCATGGTAGGACACACACGCACACGCACACGCACACACACACACACACACACACACACACACTGAGAAACACCTGTGGGTGTTGTTAGTTAGTAACATAACTGTGGTTAGTGTTGAGCAATAACATGACTAGTTTCTACCATTCTGTCAGCACACACACACATTATGGCTACAATGGTGTGCGTGCGTGCGTGCGTGCGTGCGTGCGTGCGTGCGTGCGTGCGTGCGTGCGTGCGTGCGTGCGTGCGTGCGTGCGTGCGTGTGTGCGCACGCTTCCTGTCTGAAAGCCGTTTTATCATGTCAGTCTCACCGTCAGGAATGAAGAGGAGAGGAGGAGGAGGAGGAGGAAATCACAGGACACCAAGATGGAGACCATACCAAACTGTGAAGCTTGGTGAGTTAGTAGTACTGACTAGTCTAGTCTAGTTAGTTAGTTTAGTCTAGTCACTTTAGTTTAGTCTAGTTTAGTTAGTCTAGTCTAGTGTAGTCTAGTCTAGTTAGTTTAGTCTAGTGTAGTCTAGTTAGTCTAGTCTAGTTAATCTAGTGTAGTCTATTCTAGTTAGTTTAGTTTAGTCTGGTCTAGTCTAATCTAGTTTGTTTAGTTTAGTTTAGTCTAGTTAGTTTAGTCTGGTCTAGTCTAATCTAGTTAGTTTAGTCTAGTTTAGTCTAGTCTAGTTTAGTCTAGTGTAGTCTAGTTAGTCTAGTCTAGTGTAGTCTATTCTAGTTAGTTTAGTTTAGTCTGGTCTAGTCTAATCTAGTTAGTTTAGTCTGGTCTAGTCTAGTTAGTTTAGTCTGGTCTGGTCTAGTCTAGTTAGTTTAGTCTAGTGTAGTCTAGTGTAGTCTAGTTTAGTCTAGTTAGTTTAGTCTGGTCTAGTGTAGTCTAGTTAGTTTAGTCTGGTCTGGTCTAGTCTAGTTAGTTTAGTCTGGTCTAGTCTAGTTAGTTTAGTCTGGTCTGGTCTAGTCTAGTTAGTTTAGATGAAACCATTTCCTTCTACATTACTGACTCAAGCAGCATGATGACATCACCACCTGATGAGTCAGTGAATTAGACAGTGAATGAGTGAATGAACAAATGAATGAACTCCTTGAGAACAAACGCTTCCACCAGATGCATCACTAGTCTGTGGCCACGGTCCTTCACCAGCTGACGTCTGAACCAATAAACTACTGGATGAGTTTGTGAAGTGAGCATCCTGTCTCCACCCTCTCCTCAGCACCAACCCCTCGGTGGAAGAGGTCGGCCTGTGGTCTCAGTCCTTCGACAAGCTGATGAGGAACCCGGCGGGGCGGAACATCTTCCGGGAGTTCCTGCGGACGGAGTACAGCGAGGAGAACATGCTGTTCTGGCTGGCCTGCGAGGACCTCAAGCAGGAGATCAACAAGGGCAGCGTGGAGGAGAAGGCGCGCTCCATCTACGAGGACTACATATCCATCCTGTCGCCCAAAGAGGTATGGGAGTGAGACGCCCGTCAGCTGCTATGTTCATCATCTAAATGTGTCTTCTCCCATTCATGTAATGCTCACCGGCCACTTTATTAGGTACACCTCTCTAGCAGGTAGGACCTTCTGCCTCCAACAGCCTGAATTCTTCCAGCATGGTTTCAACAAGCTCCCTCCTGCTCACCACTGTTAAGATGTTACTAGAGCATCTTGAACCAGTCTACCCATCCTCCTCTGACCTCTCTCATGTTGAGTTGCAAGCCTCATGATTGGCTGTTTGGAGGAGCAGGCTGTTTGCGTTAAAATGCAGGCGTACCTAATAAAGTGGCCGGTGAGTGTGTGTTCGCATTGTGGCTGGCTTCCTTTGTCAGTACGCGGAAATCTGATCACATGATCCTGATCGCTCCCATGTCTGGTTTTGAAGAGCCAATAGAATCCAGACCTGTGATTCATCCTGGTGTTATGGGATGACATGTTAGCCTGTATCTGTATATAGTATAACAGTGTTGTCACAAAAACAGATAACTAGGATAATAAAAACATGATAGAAGAAGAACCGCACCAACTCCAGGAAACAGGAAAATATAAAAAACACTTCAATATCCGCAAATCACATGATTGTTAATGGTAGAAACATAAAAGCCGGTGAGCTCAGCCTCCTCTGGATGCAGCACTGGCCTGCTGCTGTTTGTGTTTCGGTGTTGAGTTTCGATTTGTCACTTCCTGTGGGCGGGGCATCCACACCGACACCAGGATGTCAGGGTCAGTTAGTAGGAATGTGACGCTCTTCTGTTGTGATGGAGGTTGACATCAGAGGGGCAGCAGGGTGGGGTGGAGTCAGGAGACCTGGATTCAAGCATCCACCCTGCGGAAGTGTCCTTGAGCAAGACACTTAATCCCTACTGACCTCTGACCTCTGACCTCTGAAGCAAGAGAAGATCGCTCTCCTCTTTCTGATCTGAAAAAGAGAAAAGATGCTCAGTTGAACACAAACACACACACACACACACACACACACACACACACACAGCGAATATGCTTTTATTTTGGTGTGTATTTCTGTAGGTGAGAAATGGGGGAAGCCTTTCTGTCTGCTGCTATTTTTAAATAACTGTGTGTGTGTGTGTGTGTGTGTGTGTACAGTATGTTCACAGGAAGCTATAAATTGCTGCTCACATACCTTCTGGCAGTAGAGGCTTTATAGACAAGCTGCCATGTTGTCTGTCTGCCTGTCTGTCTGCCTGTCTGTCTGCCTGTCTGTCTGCCTCCCCTATATGAAGACAGAAAGAGAAGTGAAAGCCTGTCTTCCATAAATAACTACTGGTGCCATGGCTGGGGGGCCACTCTGATAGCACTGTGGTGTGTGTGTGTGTGTGCGTGTGTGTGTGTGTATTCCTGTGTTTAGTCCTGTGTCTGTTTTGTCACTGTTTGAAAATGTTCTCCAATTTTTTATCTCCTTTTATGCCCTATTGTAAATTATGCTTTAAATGTAATATTATTATTATCATCGTCATCATCATCATCATTATTATTATTGTATTATGATTATTATTTTTATTATGTTATTATATTATTATAATGTTTTATTATTATTATTATTATTATATTGTTATTATTATTATACTATTATTATATTATTATTATATTATTATTATTATTATTATTATATTATATTATTATATTATATTATTATATTATTATTATTAGTATTATTATTAGTATTATTATTATACTATTATTATATTATTATTATTGTTATTAAATTATTATTATTATATTATATTATAATATATATTATTAGTATTAGTATTATTATTATACTATTATTATATTATTATTATTGTTATTATTGTTATTAAATTATTATTATTATATTATTATTATTATTGTGTCCCTCCAGGTGAGTCTGGACTCGCGGGTTCGAGAGGTGATCAACAGGAAGATGCAGGACCCGACCTGCCTCACCTTCGAAGACGCCCAGCTGCAGATCTACACGCTGATGCACAGGGACTCCTACCCTCGCTTCCTCTCCTCCAACATCTACAAGGCCATGGTTCACGGCGGCTCGCGCACCTCCTCCGAGTCCTAGTTCAGACCTCCTCCTCCTCCTCCCCTGATTCCTAGACTTACAGGACTGATGCCAAGACCGCCTCGTCACTTCTCTACACTCCTTCAAATCCAAAGCCTCTTGAAATATCACAGACACCTCCCTTTACTCCTCCTCATTCATCTCCTCTCCTCACTTCTCCTCTAAATCCTAAACCCTACCAAGACCTCCTCCTCTCCTCTCTGTCTCTTCCTCTTTTCGTTCATCTCCTCAGGCTTCCTGTGGTCATGGAAAATCTACAAGTCATGGAATATGAATGGAGGTTTTCCAGGCCTTGGAAAGAGAAAACATGGCGCCTATCTGAAAGGGTTTAGTGATAGTTGTAGCTTTACCAAAACAAGACCAAGACCAGGACCAAGACCAGGACCAGGACCAGGACCCTGCACAATAAAACAAATCAGCTGTTCAACAAAAAGGTTTTGGGTTTTGAAGGTCCACACCGATTGGATTGAAGTTGCCAATCACAGATATTTTGTGACGTTATTCAATATCTGACCACGTTCTACCCAAACAAAGAGTTTTCTTCTCATCAGGATGATGAAGCAGCATTTTACCATCCTGGGACACTAAAACTCTCCACTGAAACCAGACCAACTAAATCCTGACAGCCGATATCCCATCTGTAGTAACATCAGCGGTGGATCGGCCTCACCCTGGTAGGAAACCTCACTATTCTCTCCCCTTCTCGTCTCCCCTCTTGTCTTCTAGATACTACTGAACTTCACTTCTCTATCTCCATCCTCTCTCATCTCTACTTCTCCCTCCATCCTCCACCCCACACAGCAAAGACGACGACCACTAAGAGAGAAGGAAGTATTCCTTTGGGATATCATGTATTTCATGGGTATATATATACGTATATATCCATATACACATACATACATATATGTTTGTTTGGGAGATTTTAATGTATTTCAATGGGAGATGTAGTTCTCCCCTGCCATGGATTCTTAGTGGATTTTTGCCAATGCCCCGCCCACCCTGAGCCCAACCGCCCTATCAGCTTTGAGAGCCAATTAAAGGTGGACATCCTTGTCAATCGATGGCACTGACTCCGCCCACCTCCTCGACTCGGGATGGGGCAGATAGGCAAAAGAGAAAGATGGATGCTGTCTCTTTCCCTCTCTCTCTCTCTCTCTCTCTCTCTCTTTCAACTGGAAAACACAGGGTGCTCCCTCCATCCCTCTATCCCTCCATCCTTCCTACAAACGACAAAAAAACAGACGGTTTCTACTTTTTATCTGTTTGTTTCCTCTCTCATCTCTCTGCTGGATCAATCATTCCACTCCTGTGATAAACAAATGGACAAATGGATGGCTGTCGCCTCCATCCGACTACTAGACTACGTCTATTTTTTAAGAGATAACTGTCTATGACACAAATAACGATGTTGGTTTATTTTTTTCCCACCCAATCTCTCCTGGATTTTAACACAAATTCAGATTCCCCTTGAACTGTTTGATCCCACCTGACGCAACGCCAGAGACAATGCAATAAAACACTGGAGTTCTGAAAAGCAACACACACACACACACACACACACACACACTTATTTGCGTTACTATACTTGTGAGGACAAAGGGTCAATGAAATTCCTCCCCAAACCCAGAACCATTAACCTTCACCAACATATAGGAGCTATTTTCCAAAAATGCCACATATCCATTTAGGAAAAAACATCATTACCTCAAGTTCATTGTGCAGTATCTCTAAATTGTAGAGGATCTAGTCTGTGAAAATCATTTTGTCAACCGAGGACGAAACTTAATATATTTTAAAAAGGGAAAATCCACCTTAAACCCTTTAGGACTCAACAGCTGAAGCACCTTGTCTTTCTGGGTCTGTTGTGTCGTCAGGATATTTTCAGCGCAGCTACAAAGGAGTTTGAGAGTTATCTAAAACATCATCCATATAGGAGGAGGGGCTTTGGGCTCCCAGGGAGCAGAAGGAGGATGGGTGGAAGACCAGAATTATTCCTTATTGCCAGCAGCTTCCCCTCATGATCTCATTATGATTCTTTTCAGCCTCGCCTCATGGATTTGTGCTTGTGAATTTTTTTCTTGTAAAATAATAAAAAACAAACATAATATCTAAAACATCAACGGTAACCGTCAGGTTTTGGTGTAAGCCCTCAGAATCAAAGAGCAAGGGCTTCTTTCTAGACCGACGATCACCAATCATACAATACAGTAGTTAAGATTGACCAGAATGCAATGCAGTAGCCAAGACAGGTTGGGTTTTGTGTAAGGGGCACGACTCTCAAATTTTTTCTACAGGAAAAACTCTCACTCGTTATCCGTTGTCGCTCTCTCCACCTAGACGTAAAACCAACAGCTGAATGCAACAAGTGCAGGCACGTTGTCTGGGGCTCGCTAAAAGGCATTCTGGGAAACGTAGGAAATCACCAACTGAAGTAGAAGTAGACGAGGCAGGTTCAGGGTTCACCAAAAAAGTAAATTACAACACTTGATAACTAAATAACTAAAGTGTTGAACATCACAGACTGTGACGAGGATCTGAGGGTGGATTTTTCCTTTCAATTCGCCCCATCAATCGCTTTCTCATGTTTTTATTTTGGGACTGTAGGCATACTGTATCTGTAAGCTATCCCTGATCTTTAACATAAGCTCTACACCTTAAAGCTGCAATACACAAGATGTTTGGCTGCAACAGAGAAGAGTGTCATCCCATCTCCACAGTCTGTTGGTCCAAATTAATTTCATGTGTCAGGTATGTTCACTGTCAGTAAATCTTCTCCGCCCACATGAAATGATGAATTAAAATTTAGGAGTGAAATATAAACCTTTCACCTAAATATCAGCAAACACTCAGAGAAAGATGGACTCACCAACGATGGTTCAACCTCTTCTTTAACATCTCCGCTCCCACCAACTACTAAGGAGTTAAATGAAGTCATTTCACGTTTTCTGGGCAATGAAGTCCTCCAAACGGTCAAAAATTCATGCAGTTATCTCGTGCTGCCACTTGGGGCCGCCAGAGTGCGAAGTTGCCTAGTGCAGCTTTAAATGAACAGACCACAGTGTTCCCTCTCTCCCTTCAAAATCCTCATTTTCTAAACCTAGAACTCAAACTGGCCTTAATAGGTATGGTAATACAGGTTCACACACACACACACACCCAGGCACACACCCGGGCAGCCTACCTGGGCACTGCTGCTGCTGACCTCTGCCTCTGTGACCTCTCACCTTTGACCTCACCACTGTCTCTCGCCCACTCGGAGGCCTGCTCGTGAATGGCTGCCTGAGGGCCCAGGGCCGCGCCGTGGTTGGTCGATTCAGGAAAGGGGGTGGGAGGAAATCCCAGGTGCAAAAAAAAAAAGAGAAAAATATATATATAAAGAGAAAAGAGCTATTATGTGAGATGGGATCGTTATACCCAGTGCTTCATGGGAAATGTAGTTTGGAGGACAACAGAGATGTTTGTAGTTCTCTGAGGAGGTGGAGACAAGAGAGATGCCTCGGTCTTAACCGGACTGGTCACTCAGAATGCATTTATCTTAGTATTGTTAATGTTATTTATTTTATATTTTGTTAAAACTGTGATTTTAATTGTACATATATAAACGGAACCCTTGAACATCCAATGGGAAGCAGTGTCTTTTTTTACTCTGTGTGTGAATGTGAATCTACCACTTTCATCTAAAGTGCCTTACAGTAGGTGGGCCCACTGGGAATCAAACCCCCAACCCTGGCAGTGTTCGTGCACAAACACAAACAATATGATTTTGGTCCTGGAATCCTGGTAGCAGATTAAAGCTGAACTGCCTCACAGAAGGAAAGGAAGAAGCTGCTCGGCTGTGAAATCTGAAATCTGAGCCTCAAAAAAAAGGAAATGGCAAAATCAGGAGGCTGACTGCAACGTCACTTTCAATTCAATCCAGTCAAGGGAGGGATTTCATTCAGAATTTGAGCTGCCATGTCAGTTGTAGTATCAGTTTAAATTTGAAGACGTCATTTCCAAAACAATATATATGTACACAAAGTTAGACTGAAGCCCAGTGAAAAAGGCAGATATTTAACTCTGTGATGATTCCCTGAAGTTCATCAATCATTATGGCTCAAATAGAGCATCTAGTCTGTAAAGGGTATTAAGGGCAGTGGGACCAGATCAATCATGGACTGATTTGTACTTTACTTATAATCTTGAGCTTCACAGACTCCAGATTCTTCAGTATCAATATAAAATCTGCAATGGTAGATGATATTATTGGTACTACTGGTACCATGAAGTAAGAGTGACGGGATTTTGATGTAAAAACAAGAGAAAATAGACATTTTGTAAATATTTAGTTAAGTAGGTAGTGATGATAGTTAAAGGTGAAAAAGTCCGTTTTCATTTCGTCGTGACTTTAAATGCCTGAAGTGGTGAAAGGAGTTGAGCTGATGATGAATTGAAAGATTGACCAAGAACAGAGAGACAGACTGTTGACACTCCTAACAGTCAGTTTCTTTTTTTTTCTCTCTCTCTCTCTCTCTCTCTCCTCTCTCTCTCTCTCTCTCTCGCTCTCTCTCTCTCTCTCTCTCTCTCTCTCTCTCTCTCTCTCCCATCAATTTGTGATTTTTGTGTGTATGTGAGAGTGTGTGTTTGCTGTAACTTCATCTGTTTGTGTTTGGGGATTCATTCTCTATGTGACACACACACACTTTCATACCTATACATACCTACACACACACACACACACACACAGTGTCTCCTATATGTACAGACACACACAATTACACAAACATACTCTCACATCAACAGTTCTTTATCTCTCCATCCATGTTTTTCCCAGCATGCTCCTCTCCAGTCTTGTGTAAATCAACACCGCTGATCTTCGTTTCGCCTGCTCATCACTTTCAGCTCCACGAGGCTCAGAGGCTCGTTTAGCTCGGTTTGCTAACGAGAACTTAAGCTCCACCCACCTGGTGCTGCAAGCAGCTTAAAACAAACACTCACAATACTTGCCCTCGGTCTGGTGTGTTTAAGTCGACAGTACGCGCGCACATCAATGTGTGTGTGTGTGTGTGTGTGTGTGTGTGTGTGCGTGCATGTGAATGCCAGAGTGAATCCCCACTCAGACAGTCATTATGAAGACCGAGAGAGAGACGCCTGGCCCGGAGGCCAGAGAGATTTACACCTCCGCAAATTCTCTCTCTCCCGCCACTGATCCTTTCACTCTATTTTCTCTTCTATCGTTCCATCGTCTTCCATGCCTTTCTGCCTGTCTGTCATCCATCCCTCAGTCTCTCTTTTCATCTAAACAGTCCACTCTCTCCATCGGTGTGAATTAGTGAAATTTCAAGTTACATGCTTTTTTCATTACACTGCTAGCATCACCCATCAATACACTACTACTTTTCTACCTACTGCTTTCACATCAGAATTATTCTCATGTAATTTTATCTGCTTTCACACAATCAAACCAACAGTTCACTTTGTTCACATGGCGGCCATATTTGATTTACGTTTACAGATGGAAACCAACCAACCAGGTTGAACTGTGTCCGCTGTAGCTGGAAACTGCTTTAACAGTTTTGCTCAACATCCGGTTCAGTTCACCTTCTAGTGTTGGGTTTCTTACCAAGTATGACAGAAATCAAATATGGCCGCCATGTGACTAAAGCCTGTAGTCCTCTAATGCTCTAAAGAGTCAATGTGTGACTCTGACAAGTTCTTCCTCTTTTCCCATCGGTTCCTCATGACATCAGTTTATTTTCCAAGCAGGAGCTCCAGAGAAAGACGTAACAGAACCTGGTATCAGACTCACCTGAGGCCTCCCTCCCACGACCAGGTATGGAAAGAGCCCTGCAGTGTTTCCACAACAAACACGAGGGGAGGTTATCCTGCTCTGGTTTCACACCACCTCTATCAACTAGCTCACATCAGGGGCCTCATGAAATCACTTGGGTTTCTTATTCAGTCAACTCATTGTTTTTATTTATTGTTGTTTATAAAAAGATAACTACAGGAGAGATAAAAGGTCCTAAAGAGGGATTTCACCAACAATGACTTCTGGGACTGCATCGATAGTGGAAAATATTGAGGACGTCTTATGGCATCACATTGCCTGAAAGCTGCACTAGGCAATATTTCCATGTAAAATACAAATTATTAACCTATTATATATATATATATACAAATATAAATTAGGGCTGCAAGACGCCGTCGCTTCCCCCCTCTTTGTCCAGATTAAATTCTGGTGTCGGTCTGGGAAACTTTCTTCCACACAGGAAGTGACAAATCAAAACCTTCTCCTAAATATCAAAGTCACTTTGTGTTGTCTGAGTAATGAAGTCCTTCAAACCTCCCAACAGTCACGTCTTTCTACCACTTGTGTGTTTTTATAACATTTTGTTTTTTGGTCAAATTTGTGTCACCTACAGAACTGACTTGTACACAAGACCAGGTTTTTGCTCTGACTGGTCGTTGTGCATTCAGAGGGTTCGTGTCATCGTGTCCTGCTGCTCCTGCACCATGAAGACAAACTGAAACCACAATGTTCCTTCCATCAGTTTTTAATCAAGCTGATTCAATGCGTCCTCAGAGAGGACAGATGCACTTACATACAAAATAAACCACCTTTTAGGCACCGCTGCTGTCGCACAAACGCCTCATATCTCCGGGAAGTCAACTATTCATGATTAAAGCAAAAAGTTGTATTGTTAGGTTGAAACCTGGGATTTTTGAAAGACTTTTGAATTGTTGGGTCATTAAAGGATCATGTTCATTATCAATATGTTAAACAACATAGAAAGTAAAAAAAACTGTGGCAACTACCAAATATTGGAGTTACAAGGTTTTCGTGGAACAGCGATTTGACAAAACCCATCATCAGTTTCCTTAATCTCAATGTACAGTGAAAACACATCAATGTGTCATGTAAAAAAAAAACAAAAAAAAACTGGAGCCTGCAAGAGACTGTCCATGTTCTAATAGCAGTTCAATTGAAATGATTGTTGATCATTACTTCTGATTAGTATTATTGATTGTGACGTCAGCACAACAGCATGCTGGGATGCAGCTCCATGTAACAAGGTTGCCATTTTTCTCATCTACAACTTTATCATTTTTTTCTCATCTTCCCGTTTCTCCCTAAATCTATGACAGCAGATGTGTTACCTAAATATCTCAAGAAAATAAAAATAAAAATCATAAATCAACTCACAACATATTTCTTGTCATTTTTCAGTTTCTTATGTGACAAAACTTTTAACTTCTGTGTATGAGTATTGTGTAACTTCCTTTCAGTCCAAAAAGCTCATCCACCACTGACCACTCTTTGCATTTTGACTTGGTCTTGCAATTCCAATTAAGCAGCAGACTCGTTAAGAGTTCAGCTGTTGTGGTTTCAGTGGCGGCCATGTTGGCTCCACAGTCCTGCTCTGTTGGCCTTACTAGGTAACAGGTGCCCAAAAAAATCACGACCTCAATGAAAACAGAAAAGCTTTACAACGTCGCTTTTTACCATTCTGTTTGATTCTATCGTTTCCCTCGGAGTCTTCTGCTGACCCCAAAAGACACCAGTTTGTTTTCAAGCTGATTTCCTGATGCGGAGGAGAGAACTCGCCACTGACGGGTGAAAACAACATCTGAAAAAACATACGTTGTTCAAAATTGAAGAACAGAGCTTGTTTTGTCACCGACAGCAGTGTCTCTTTTTTCCTGGATCTCTCTCTGCTCAAAAATGAGTCCAAGTAAGAAAGAAAAAAAAAACATCAAAATTGCAGTGATGTGGTTTTAACCCGAGAGCTTTAATATAAAACTAAGGGGAAAAACAAAACGGCAAAGAAAGACACATCCGCCGTTTCCAAAAGTTTAAAGCTTCGTCTTCCTGTAACAGTTTCAGAATTAAACTGTAAGTGCTCCATACAAAAAAAATAACAAAGTCAAACCAAAGGGCATATTTCACTCCAAATATATTACAGGCTTATTATTATTATTATTATTATATTATTATATATAAAAAAAAATTACAAAACAAAATTAAAGAGAAACAAAACTAAATTCATTTTTTATCCAAATTCAACGTCAGGTCATGTCATGATGGGATCATATCCTCACTCTTCTTCTTAACAGAACTAAAAGAGAAAAAAAAAGAGAAATAAAGACTTGTTATAGTTAAACCAGGCAACATGTCGCCCCCCCCCATCATGACGCAGACCACTAACAAACATGACACCTGATGTTGACCTGAAACTCTAGCGCCACCTTTGGGCCAATCGGTGTCCTTTTGAAAAAGCTGTGATGCGATGGTGAGACCCATCAATAGCAACAATCCAGTCGTCCTGATTTCATCGTGGGGAAAATCACCCAACCACATGTGTAGTTTCAGCCAAGCAACCTGATTGGTCGAAGATGCTTTCCAACTCTGATGATAACTCTTAAAGCTAGCCCTGCTTCATCAGCTCAATGTGGACAAACATCTCTGATCAATACTGGTCAACTACAAAGGACTGTCACTAGAACATCGACATTGTTAACCATGATGCCAAACCATGTTGACTGGCCTGAAGGTCAACAGCCTCAAGGTCAACAGCCTCAAGGACAATTATCTGGAGTTGACAGCTTGTCCAGTCCTAGAGCCGATATGAACCCTGGCTGGTCAAAACGATGTTAAATAAGTGATTTTGCTGCGTAGCTGTTCCTGATGTATCAGGGTACCTGCAGGTTTCACAGAGCCAAACTCAAGACTTCTTAAGACCCTTCTAATGCTACCTGGAAAAACAAGCCCATTTCTGATTCAACATGAAAGCTCTGAAACGGGACATGAGACAAAGGACAACAAGAAAATAATTGTTCACACACATTAAGTCCAAACGTTTGTTCAGTAAAGCAGATAAGACCAAGAGAGGTTGTGAGGACCTGCTGATCCCGGTGTATGAGGAGCCTTACGCAGCGTTTCACAGGGAAACTGTCATGTGGTCAACAAGGAGAGCGTTGCCTCAGCGTTGTTGCTTTAATCACATGGGAACATCTCGTTACCGGGAAACATCTCAACAGTTTTTTGACCTTTGTTGTTGCTGTAGACGGGATTCAAGTGTAAGAGCACCCTGAGCCTCCCACCACGTTTCAACCTCAGTGCTTAGAGAAGAAAAACCATCAGCTTCAGTCCCTTCACCTTGACCTAGAGGCTTGGGCTAAATAAGGGTAGGACAGAGGGAAGGAAAGGAAGGAGGAAAGGGAAGGAAGAGGGGAGGAGGGAACAGTATAACCACTGGGAGAAGGAGGAAGGAGTAAAAAACAGAGGGAAGGAGGGATGAGATGGAGGGAGGGCCGGAAGGAGGATCAAGGGAGGTGTTGGGGGTGAAAAGGACAGTGAAGGAGGTATGAGATGGTAAACAAGACAGGAAGGAGAGGAGGGAGGGGCAAGGGCAAAAGCAGAGGAATGGGGGAGGAAAAAAGGGAGATAAAACAGGGGAGGAGGAGGAGGAGAGAGAAGAAAGGAGGAGTGCCAAGAGAAGGTGAGTAGAAAGGTAGAGAGAAAAGCAGGGGAGATTAAGAAGAGGAGGAAACTACCAGCTGCCAGTCTCTGCTCCCATCTTGTGGTCAGAGGGTGGTACTGACCTCCAGTAATCACTATTATTCATTCATGTGCTTTTACTGTTTACAAAAAAAACTACTCTGTAAATGGAGCAAGTTCACACTCCTTCTCTGGGGTTGAGGAAAGGCATTCTGGGAAATGTAGTGAATCACAAACTGAAGTAGAAGGGGCAGGTTGAGGGAAAGTAGGAACAACAAAAAGGTACATTACAACACTTCATCAGTAAATAACTCCTGGGATGTTTTGAACATCACAGATCAATGAGATCCAACGTATTTCAGGAGTACTAACGTGATTTGGTCACGAGACAACAGAGACACACACACTTTCAGTATGAGGTTCCTCATGGTCCAGAGACCTTGATATTTTAGTCCTCTCAGTGTGTTTGTGTGTACTGGGATCATTCTGGGATCCTTTAAGGAATGAAAGGTTTTACCTTCCATCGGTTACCACAGCCGTTACACAGCACGAAGGTAGTCATGGGCTCATCAGCGCTGCGTGTCTGCACCTAGAACACGAACACACACACACTTCTGTTTTATTAGATAGAGGGAGAATGTACCGGTGTTGTACAACTCTCGGTGTGTGTGTGTGTGTGTGTGTGTGTGTGTGTGTGTGTGTGTTCATACCTGAGTGTAAGTGCAGTTCTTGCTGTGACACTTGCTGCAGATGAACATGTCCGTCTCAGTTCCTCCGACTTTGGACAGCTGATGCTCCCTGATGGATTCTTTGGTCAGAGCCTCCCGGATCTGCTTCAGCTCCGCACTGGCCATCTCCTACACACACACACACACACACACACACACACACACACACACACACACACACAGACACACACACACACACAAGCTAGCAATACTAGCCTACAGCTATCGAGGTTAGCTAGTGAGCTAGCCTGCCAACATCATGGCTGCCATGGTCATGAATGAATGGAAAATAGAAGTCATTGCCATTTATTTACCAGTTAGCTAAATTGCGCTCTGAAAAACTGTGGTTCTTTGGCTCCGCCCACGGAGGTTTAACTCAACCAATGAGATTATGCTTATGCTTCCAGAGCAGTTTTGCCTCCGACAAACTTTGTGGAACTAAAACGCCAATCTGGCACAGACGCCCTCATCACCACATGACCTACAGTACATACTGTATACATGCATGTAGTGTATATTGTTCATACACTCATTGTATGCACACACACACACACACACACACACACACACACACACACACATATCCTGTACACACACAGACAGACCTCGGCGGACATGGTGGCGATGCGTTCAGGCGATATGTTGCCACAGAGGACGTTGCGCCGCAGGTCAGGATTCTTCTGGTCCTTCAGGTTGGAGATGCGACTCCGTAGACGACTTTTATACTTCATGTCCGTCGACTTGAACTCCTGGAAGACCAGTAGGAGGAGTCAAGGAGGAAAACACATCCACGGTATACATTTGAATATACTTTATTCCAGAAGTACAATTGGTAGTATTACAGCTTAAATGTTCACTACCATCAGTTGAATTATTTTGTTAAAATGAAAATGTTAAAAATGACAAATTATACAGCTTTGTTTTTCATTATTAATAAAAACTGTCTCGCTAGGAAAGTGATGAAGGTTAGAAAAGTGATGAAGGTTGTAGGAAAGCGATGAAGGTTGTAGGAAAGCTATGAAGGTTGTAGGAAACGTGAAAGGATATGCTCTTCGATCTGAGCCGCTAGGTGCTCACAGTCGACTCCGATGTTCTTGTGGTCATCTGGAACAGAGTGATGATGACAAAGATGATGAAGTTGCTGCCGATACTTTTATATTGATGACGTGTATTTTGCTGCTATTGATTACTGTATTCTTGTATTATAATGTTGTTGCTGATTTTTCTATTGTGTGTTGAACCTTGAACTTTATTCTCACCTGTCAGTCTGCAGTGCGGCCACCAGTAGCTCTCGACACTTGGTCCTGACGTTGTCGGTGGTGACGGGGGCGGGGGGGAAGGAGGTGACCCGCGTGGTGAGGGTGGGGGCGGGGTCTCGGGGGGGCTCCTCCGGCGTCTTACTGCTGAACGGGGACGTGTGACAGCAGATACAGGAGACAAATACGTTGCTTCAGTGACATCGGATACATTTACCGCTCCAAGAAAGAAAGAGACTGAGGTTAGACAGTAGAGGTGCTGAACCATGACGTCCATCCAGTGACATCATCACCGTGCGACAGACAGGACAGACCTTTTCTCGCTGCTGACAGAGTCCTTGGAGGTGGATGATGACCTCAGCGGGGAGCCTTCCTTCTTCTTCTCCTTCTCCTCCCCCTTTCCCTCCGAACCGTCTGTTGGATGAGCCCAGACAGACAGACAGACAGACAGACAGAGGGACAGACGGACAGAGGGACAGAGGGACAGAGGGACAGAGGGACAATCTTGGTTCTCCTTTCCATTGAAAAATCACTAACAGCTTCACAGCAGACGTACTAACGCTAACTCCCCCTAACATTTACAGCCGAACCCATGCAGGGTTTTGATCAATATTTAGGATGCAAAATCATCAATTTATCAGCCAATGCCGCCTTTAAGTGATGTCATGTTCTCAAACCAGTCACTCAAATTGAACTTTTAAAGACAAAAAGAGCTTTCATGACTGATTGTCAGGGACCAAGCAGTGAGGAAATGAGGAAACAGGAGTTATAAGTGAAAATCTGGGTTTTTATTTACCCCAAAAATACAAAATCCAAGAATTGAATAACTAGGCCTATAAAAGAGATCAACAAAATATAACTATACTCAATATAACAACAACTAAACCGGGTGTTAACTGAACAAACTGACCCACAAGGGAACATATATAGTGACTTGGCCAAACCAAATAACACACAAGGGGTAAACGAGATACACCAACTACAACTAAATACAAGGCAAAACTAACTAAACCCAACCACCCCCCCCCCCCCCCCCCCATGGCAGCACATGGTTTGGCCCAATGAGCTGGCTCCAGGATTTAAGAGTCCTCAGCCCTCAGCCACGCCTTTTGCTCCACCAGGAAGGGACCGCCCCCAACAACCACGGTAACATGTGTGGCTGTAGCCATCACACTGGTGTAATTCCATTCCAACGACAAACTTCCTTTCTATATTAATTTCTCTTGAATTTTTCTTCCTAATCCACAAGCAGTAAAACTCTAGGACTCTATTGGCTTCTATTCATTCCCTAACCCACCACTGACCCGACACACTACATGTGCAACTAGTGGAAAGTCCTACTTCTGACTGCGTTAATGACACACTTTTGCAAGTTGAAGTTCATTTAAGTTGTTGGAGCGCTTCCATAACCTGGAAAATGTTTTTTTCTTTTTTTTACAGTTTCCACTTCTGTTGGGCTGAAAAATACATATTTCTGTAGCCTTCCCACCAATTGCTCAATTCAAAATCGTACAGGTAGCCTTTAATAACCAATTATCTACCATTACCACACTAAACACATGGGAGGAGCTATGGTGGGATGCACCAATAGTGTCTCACTTGGGTGACAGGGAGGCCTCAGGTAGCTTAAAGGATGTAAATAGCTATACTGTTAGTGAACGATGACTCCCATGCATAAACACTTTGACTACTTACACTCAAAGAATAAACTAATCAGTCTCAATAGATCAACTATAGAAATATCTGTAATCATGGGCATTTATTTAAAGACCACCTCTTAAGCAGCACATTCACATGAACGGCCCTTTAATGCACTTTTGATATAAAACACAAACCACATTTAACAAAAATACAACACACTCAAACAGTAAATATCCCCGGGGTTTACTTAGTCACCGTTTGGTACCATATCTGTTGGCGCGCATGTTGGAGCTCATATGGATCCAAGGAGAATGATTTCAGTTTACTCGCGCATCCATGGAACAATACCACCAGCAGAGATGACGAAAACAACAGGTTGGCGATGCAATCTGTCCCGCGACAGCTGAATTCCCAGTGATAATACTTAACGTTGCAGACTATCACAAACAGTCCCGTTACGGCGCTCGCTTCATAACTCAAGCAAAATACCGCTAGCTTACTGGCTAGATTTAAAACGAACGCTAGCCTCACTCACTCGACTGTCCCTGTAGCTCTGCTAGCTAATCCACTTTCAGGAAGAGTCAAATGTCCATCTGACGACACTGCCTCCAACTGAAACTCTGGCGCTTCCACTCTGGTGCGGAGTCGTGACACAGCGATTGCAATAAAGATTACAAACCTTAACTTAACCAGTTTTCTATTATTTTATCATCAAAAGAGTTTGTTTCTTTCGTGCTCCGTTTACTTGTTGCTTTGCTTTCCGACTTTCCCCAACTCGTCCAATTATCCGTTCCAAACCTCACAGAACATGATTGGACAAAATGGTTTTTTTTTTAAATCAGAACAGCAATTGGCTAACACTGGGTTCCCCAAAAAGGTTTACCTAAACTTTTGTTCTGTTTTAACCCTCTGAACTTGGTCTCACCCGAACAATTAACGACAATACACATTTCTCAAAGATACACAGCAGATAACTGTGTATACAGACACAGAAGCCAGAAAAATACAGGCTTCTGTGAATAGTGTTACTCAAATAAAAACATACCATGGATCAAATGTAATTACATGAATAGTAATGTGTTAAAAACACTGTGTACCATCAGTAACCATAATATCTCCAGGGGCGCTACATTTAATTAAATACATAGTTGTAGAATACATTCTGGTATAAGTGACCCATTTGTAAAAGTCCCTGATGTTCCCTGACTTCCCGAGAGAATTTATCAAATTCCTCTGCTTTCCCTGCCTGGAATATACCTGATGATATTCCATGATATGACCAGTGGGATCCCTAGTTGCAGTAGTGATGTAGGATAGCAGGATGACTAAATTCCTGGAGACTTTAACATCTACCAGTGTATGAGCCAAACATTATCCTACTGCATCCACACACCTAACTGGAGATCTAACCAACTGTCCTCACAACCCACCTCTTTCACAGGTGTTCTGTCCTTATGGGGACATTTGAGCCCTTCGACATAGCAAAACCATAGCGGACACACACACACCCCTACCCAGCAGTTTCTTCCAGGACTTGATGAGGGATTTGGCCAGAGTCTGAACTTCGTCATCTGAGCTCTGCTTCCTCACCGCATTCACAGACATCCCAACTCTAGTGGACTGAGACAGACAGATGGAATAGGCAGTACTAGTAATACTAACAGTAGCAGCAGTACTAGTACTAGTAGTGGTACCAGCAGCAAGCTGCTAGCTAGTTGTATAGCTAGTAGCAAAAGAAACATCAATACATTTTAAATGAGCTACTTTACTTAAGTAGACTTTAGCACCAGTAATTTTACTTCACCAAAGTAACAGTACGTCTTCTTGAGTAGTATATTTTCATAATCTTGGCCTCTTCCAAACTCCAAAAGTGTTGACTCCTACTGTCGGCCATCTTTGTGCAGCCCAGTCCAGACTACATCCCTTACATTGCATTTTTGATGTGCATGTAAACGTAGCGGTACTGGTAGTACTACTAGTACCAGTAGCAGTACTAACAGCACTACTAGTAGCAGTGGTAGCAACAGCAATACTAGTAGTTGCAGTACTGGTAGTAGTAGTACTACCAGAACAAGCAGAAGCAGCAGTAGTAGTGTCTGACTGTTTTGTAACATGGCGGTGCATGGCGGTTTACCTGCAGGGTCTCCAGAGACATCTTGATGTTCTTCAGTTCTCTGAGCAGGTCAATAGCACCGTCCTGTACACATGACAACAAACGACAACACAAACTTCACGTTAACGTCTTACCCAGTGGTTAAAGGTCGCCTCACCCCTCGGCGAGGAGCGGTCCTCACAACCCACCTCTTTCACAGGTGTTCTGTCCTTATGGGGACATTTGAGCCCGTCGATATAGTAAAACCATAGCGGAACCATAGGCGACCTCAGGCTAGCCAGATCAGGCTCATCTTTTAAACCACTTCAATCAGTCACTTGGACAGGAAAGCCTTTTAATAATGTTCATTTTTATTGTCTGGATTCATCCCCGTTGTAATTTTACATGTCTCATTTTTGTAACTTAAAGCTTATTAATATTACTATGTTGTTTCATCACATCATCATAGGAGGATGAGAGGCACTGTCCAAGATCGAGTTCCGTTTTGACTTCCTCCTCCGTTCTGCAGGGTCTGAAACTAACACCCACCGAGCACCAAATGACGGGAAAATTCATCTTTGGTGGATAAATCAACAAGGGTCACCGCCACACTGGTCACTAGCTTTTTGAGACGGCAACATTTGAATGCCTGTTATTTGGTTATTCGGTCTTTGCCTGTTCTCAAACAGTGAAACTTTGTTTAAATTATTTTGCACATGAAAAAAACAGAACTTGTATGCATTGTACAAGTGAATGAGCAGGTTTTAGCATTTAGCATTGAAAGACAGACTGATACACAGACAGGAGGAGGAGGAGGAGGAGGAGGAGGAAAAGAGGGGAAGGGGTCGAGGGTAGGGTTTGTGGTCTTGTCCAAACCTTTTTCAAATCCCAAATCCCACATCATATGAATGTTTACTGCAGGACAGAGTTTCATCTCTCCCTGTTCCTGGATGGTCTCTTTGTTTCTGTGCTGATGTTTTCCATCTGAAGATGTTCGTTCCAAAATGAGACGTCCGCCATTTGAAATAAGTGACCCCTAATCTTTACAAAAATGATTGACAGCTGATGGCACGTTTAGAAAGCACAGTGGGTAAGTGAAGAGTTCAATTGGAACAAAACTCTCAGCTAACATTTCTGGGTAATTTTACTTTATGAATGATGCCACAACGCTGCATCAGAGCTTCATCTTCAGTTTGATGTGAGGGTCATCATCACAGTGTCCTGAGTACATTTACTTTTTCTTTGCTGTAACTGCAAATCTGCTTCTTGACCAATTTGTAATGTCAAATACTGTATAAAATAATGTTGAGGTATTGGCTCCCTGGCTGCTTGTTTGATTGGTATGTTGTGGTGATTTATGACGTCTTATTATGCATTTAAGTTTATTTTCTTTAAGTTTTTTAAGTGTATTTTCATTGTATTTTGAATTGGTTTCAGCGGGTTGGGGTGGGGAGGAGGTCAGTTCCAGGAAAGTTGACTTCTGGGAGATTAGAGGCCTCAGCAGGCTAATGATGGACGCTGGTTTGGGGTCCGAACTGAAACAAACAGCAGCTCTTCTTCTCTTTAACACTCAAGTCCCACCTCTCTCCTCAGTACTACTTTGTCATCCATGAGGGTCACAAGAATATATTGATCCATCTATTGTCAGTTGTCAGGGTACCGTGACCTCTCACCCTTGCTGCTAATATTAAAGATCTTGGATGTCTAAACTGTAAATGTCCTGTAATGCTGAACTAAACCAGCGTGCAGGCTGAGGGAGGAAACCTGTTGGGGAGACTGGGATCAGAACAGGCTAAATATAAGAGTCTGCAAGTTTCACCAACTTCAATTTAACACTTTTAAGACCTTTTTAATGCCAGTTAGAATGAAATATAACATTGAAAATTCTTTAACTGTATTCAAGACCATTTAAGTCCTTGAGGTTAGATCATTTAAGACATTTTAAGACTTTCAGGACAGGAACCCTGTTAGATTGTTAGTGTTGCAAAGTCTCTGCATCTGATATTATTTAGCACCAAAACGTGGTAAAAACTCACTTATCAACCAAATTTGATAGTGGAGCAATGACTGACAAGAGATTATGTTTTGGTCAATGAGATAAATTATTAGACGTAGGTCACCAAACTGTCCAAACTTTTTTTAGATGTGGCTTCTAAATAAAATTCTTTCAATCTTTAAGCTTTATCTTTGCTCCCCATTATAATGGTAAAAGCTAGAAAAGGTCAAATCTGGATTAACTTGGGGTTTAGGTAAGGAAAGCAGCTTTGATGTCCATGCTGCATAATCCTGATATAGCAAGGCTTTTGTTGAAGAAATTGGCACAAAATTAATTGTGGTACTTTTTTTTAAACGTCGTGGTGGAGTCCACCACATCGAGTCCCGTGGTAGATATATGATATATATATATATCTCATATGAATCTTCCTATATACAGCTCTGGAAAAAATTAAGAGACCAAATGTTTCTTAAATCAGCATCTCTATGTATGGCAGCCATGCCATTCCAGTGTCTGTTGAATTCCAACACAGACACAACTCATGTCAGTAGTTTATAGAATAAAACAAAAATGTTCATTTTACTCAAACACATACCTATAAAGAGTAAAACCAGAGAAACTGATAATTTGTTGTGGTCTCTTATTTTTTTCCAGAGCTGTATTTAATAATCTGAATCTATGGTTAGAAAACTTTCTGGACGAGTTAACTAGTTAATTGATAACAGGTGCGAGCGGCGATATAATTGGCGGCCCTCCAACGCTGCTCTGCTTTATTACCAACTATTTCCAAACACGCCAAAGGAGAAATAAGAGAAGAGCCGCGTGTTAATAACGACACAGTTCAACACAGAAAGGAGGAAAACAAACGAGCCCCGTTTTCCAGACGCTTCTGCCCCCCCGGTACAAAAGGTGGAGGTGATCACCTGACCGTGTTGTTTCGGATGCTGCTGTTTGGACGCCGGTGGCTCAACTCACCGTGTTTTTCTTGTGCACCATTTTATCCAGCTTTTTGGCGATGCGCTCCACCTCCTGGTCTTTGGCCATTCTGCTGATTCTTCTCCTTCAGTCCTCCTCCTCGGCTACGGATGAACCTCCATTTATGTGGAGGAAAACTCCTCTCTGCCTGTCTCTCTGTCCGCCTGTCTCACCTCCTCTGCTCTCAGCTGCTCTCTCTTTCTCCCTCGTTTGTTGCTGTGACATGGTGGGAGACTGTGGGAGTTGTAGTTGTTTTTGGTCCTCCCCTCCAGTTTATGCCTACAAAAACTGGAGCAACTTTTCAAAACTTTTTAAGGTGACTTTTTTCATTTTTCACACCTTGAACTTGAACACACCTTGAGCTTTGAAGAGGTTCAAGTGATAATTTTTATACCTGGAAATATTTTTTTCTTACCTGTATCCAGAAACTAATAGAAATAGGACTACAGAATGATGTCATCATATTGAGGAAATGTGTCTTGTTGACCAGAATGCACCAGCTACCACCACTATTTTATAATCATGCATGTAAAGGTAAATAAAAAGGAGGGTGAACTATGATCATCATGAGGTCCACCAATATAAATAAAAATTTCAGAAAATAATACATTTATGCTTTTTCCCTTAACTAATCCTCATCAGTTCCACCAGTGTGAGACTACCCAACTAAACCTAAAAATGAGTAAATTGAGTTTCGGTGTGTTTACCCTCAAACCTCACAGGAAAATTCTCTTTTCACTCGCTCACCTCCAGGAAAAAAACATGCACCAGATCCATCCAGATGTTTAGAAAATCTGCGTTATTCTAGCGGTATTCTGTCATTTAAGATCTTTTTGCCCTTAAGAAGTCCAGATGAAGCGCCAGGCTGCTGAAGAGACACTTTATTGATAGTTTGGTTTGCTATTTAAAACATCTGAAGACCAGAAGAGATCATGCAGTTAACTGAGTGAAACCTACACAGTGAAAGATGCAAGCCGAGGTTCCTGATCCTAATAGCTGCTTCTCTCTGCATCTGACATAATCTTTCAGTCAGTTTTTCATCTGAAGAAGCTCCAGACATCGACTGCTAGATAAGAGAAGGAAGCAAGAGACTCTTGATGTTATGGAGAATGGATGGTGTGGAGTTGTGGAGAATCTCAAACATGCAGCAGGACTCAGACCTCTGCAGCAGAATGACTCCACCTGTATGAAGTCAGAGAAGGCTTGAGCATAGAGGCTCTTTCCCAAGAGGCCAAATCCACAGAACCATGGTGGGAAATGAACACGTCAAATGAGTCTCGCTCTATTTTAAATCTTGTTTGGTTTGTGATGGAGTGAAAGTTGTTGGTGAATTTTTGAATCCTCTCTGAAGGATCTGTTCAAGAACTCAACATCGTACATGTGTTTACGGCGTCTTGCCTCTAGATGTCAGTGTTGTCAGGTTGATTTCAGGAGCTTCACAGGTTGGGGGAGGAAAGGATGTACTTATAGGTGAAGGTGTAAAGAGTGATAAAATACCATTAGTAGAAATAATGTTATTCTGCTGAGATTTTACTCCAGTAGAAGTAAAATTACTGGTGTAAAAATGTATTTAAGTAAATTTGTGATTTGAAATGTAGTACAGTAAAATACTTCAGTCAGTTAAAGTAAAAATACTGTCTTAAAAAATACTCAAAGTACAAATACACACAAAGGCTCCTGAATTACTGTAATGAGAGTAAATGTAATTCATTACTTCCACTGTTGCTTTCAGGGAGGCCAACTGAGGTGACAGAGGAATGAAAAGTTGATTAAAAAGCTCTTTCTAAAATGCTGAATATCCGTTTTGGTGAAAGAATATTACCTGAAGTTCATCATTCATACTTTCTTTTTTTTTTAAAAAGAAAGAAAGTATTATAGTATTGTTCTTACTATTACTCCATTTGAGTTTTGTCTCTGTCTTTGAGACATAATCTTGGTGAGATGGGAAGATTATAATCCAATACGTCCTTCTTGATCCCTGCACGGTAATCGTCTTTTCTTCTCTTGCCCCCCTCCACAGGGAGGTCAAAGGTCAGAGGTCAGAACAGAACCTTGGAGCTGGAAGGGATTCAGTGTCTTGCTCAAGGACACTTCAGCAGGGAAACCTTCAGTTGAAAGACGGTCTCTTTAACCATCTGTGAACCATCCTGAACCTAAACCAAACTGCCCGTCCTCTAACAAACATCATTTCATCATTGGGATGGACTGTGTGGTGGTGGAGGTTCCCGGTGTCGCACCTCCTCAGCCCCCCTGCAGCTTCATACTGAGAACCTAACAACTGGTTCTGTATTGCCTCCAACCCGGTCCTCCCAGCTCGTACTGGTTTGAGGTCCTGTGGTTTACGGACCGCAGTGGAAAAAAGCTTAATAGCTTTCTGATGTTGCGTCTTCAGGGAGAATTAGTGTTTCGAAATCTTCATTTGTTTGTTATTTGTCCAGTCGCCATCTTTGTCTCTCAGCCTCACTGTGGTGTTCTTCACTGTGGTGTTCCTCACTGTGGTGTTCTTCACTGTGGTGTTCTTCACTGTGGTGTTCCTCACTGCGGTGTTCTTCACTGCGGTGTTCCTCACTGCTCTTCCCAGAGATCACCTGTCAATCAAACAGTGTGTCCAGTACTGTGACGTCTTTCTCCTTGGATTTTCTGCTGATGAAACTTAGCGTCAGTTCACACAGGAAGGCTTCCTCCTCCCTCCTTCATATTTTTTCAGCAGGTACAAACACGCCCCCAGCTCTGCATCGTCCAATCACCCTAGCCCACGCTCCTTTCTCCTCCCCTTCCTCCCTCTCCAGAAACCAATCACTAACCATTTCCCTCTATTTGTTTCCCCTCAGTTGCTTCCATGTTTCTGTCATTTCAGCTTCCTAAACCACACCAGTCTGACGCACCACCACCTCCCCCCCCCACCACCACCAGCATCACAGCTCCATCAGATATCCAGGAGGGTTAGATCTTCAGCCCGGGGGGTCCTCCTGTCTCCTACCTGCCCCTGGGAGCTTCACCCTATCGCTGGGTACCTCTTGGAGTCTACGCCAAACCTTCTCTCATGTTGTTAATAAAGTGGTCTACCGGCTCCTCTCTAAGGAAAGGTGCAGCCCTGTCTGGAAATGAGTTCATGGACAGGGAAGATTAAAGAGTGGTCGTCGTAATCCCGCCAGCGCTGACTGAGCGGACGTTTGGCAGGTTTGAGTCGGAGCAGCAGAACATCTCTGGTTTGTGTCAGATTGTCACCAGACTTTCATCCCGCTACCTCGGTGATGAAGGTAGGAGGAGCCGAGTCCAGCTCTTCTTCTGGTCATTCCTGACAAACCGCTGATGCTGCTGCCAGGAACATGAGACGCATCACTTCCTGTGCGCCGGGGAAACAACAACAGAAACCTAACATCTTTCCTGAACTGGCTATAGAGATGATTATTGATCATTATTGATCATAAGATGATTATTGTATTATATCAGTTGTACACAGCAGCAAAACAGACTTTTAGTCCTGTGAATATCTGGTGGATTATTACTTTAATCTACAACAGATTACATTGAGAAACCAACTCAGCTCTGCGTGCCAGCCTGGCCTCGTCACTCAGCCTATTGTGTTGGTCAACTCTCTCTCTCTCTCTCTCTCTCTCTCTCTCTCTCTCTCTCTCTCTCTCTCTTCCTTTCAGTCCTTTCTACTTTCTAGGCAGCAGATATTTCATATGTCTTGGTGAAACATTTTTGTCTCATGAATTCTTGCTGCTTCGCGTCTGCAGCCAAGAACCTCCTACAGCTCAGCATGGCTGAGACGTTGATAGTGTGTTGTCCTTGCTTCTGTCTGTGTGTGTGTGTGTGTGTGTGTGTGTGTGTGGACAAAATCAAAAGAAGCTTCCTCGTCCTCTGACTCCTCTCCTCCTCTGACTCCTCTCCTCCTCTATCTCCTCTTCTCCACTCATCTCTTCTGGTTTCTACTCCTCCCTCCTCCTCTCATCTCTTCTCTTTTCCTCTCCTCCTCTCCTCTCTTCTAATATCCTCCCCTCTTCTCTTCGCTCCTTTCCTTTTCTCCTCTTTCCTCCCCTCCTCTCCCCTCTTCCCTTATCATCCTCATCATCCTCTTTCCTCCTCTTCTCTCCTCTCCTCTCTTTCCTCTCCTATTTCCTCTCCTTCTCTCCTTCCCTCCTCTCCTATCTCCTCCTTCTCCCCTCTCTTCCTCAGTAGAAACAAAAGCTGCTTTATGACTTGTGTCGGTGTCTAGGGCCTCTTGATTTCTAACACATGTACTGGAAGACATGAACATAAAACACTCATCTTGTGTGTGTGTGTGTGTGAGAGAGAGAGAGAGAGAGAGAGAGAGAGAGAGAGAGAGAGAGAGAGAGAGAGAGAGAGAGAGAGAGAGAGAGAGAGAGAGAGAGAGAGAGAGAGAGAGAGAGAGAGAGAGAGAGAGAGAACTTTACATTAGAAACCTGCTGCCTGTAGTTCTCTCTGCCCATGTCGCATTACTGGAGTCAGTTACTGTAAAAACACCAAAACCAAGTTCATTCGGAGAGTTTCTACCAATCAGGATCGTCACTAAACGGTTTCCAGGAAACAAAACAAAACAAAGCTCAAGCCAGCAGCGCCGGAGACTCACAAACAGACAATCAATGTGGATGACGAGGAAAAAATACCTCATCATATCGTACACTGAGTGAATAAAACATGAAGGCGACCTGCTCTTTCTGATTCACCTGTTAAATCCTCTTCAGTCATGAAGAGGATTGAAGATGGAGGATGAAGGAGAGGAGACGTTAAAGAGGTTTTTAGTCCTCTTGACCATGGATGGATTGAATGTGGCCCTAATATTTTGTACACTCAGGAAGTTCCCTACCATCTTTTTTACCGGCAGCACCAGGCAGTTTTGCACATTGGCGCCCCCAAATGGTGACGAGAGGTAACTGTTTGAAATTTGAGTGTTTGTCGTGGAGTATGGCACAAGGCATAGTCACATCTCATCCTGTGTGTTGATGAATGTTAAGGACTTCAATACTGTTAATACAAAAATGTGAGAGGAGAAGATCTAACGTTGGGGAGTCCAGCTTCCTCTGGACGGAGCCGCACTGTTGATTGGGCGACAGTTTGGATTTCACTCTTAAGTTTCACTTCATCACTTCCTGGGAGCAGAGAACTGGACCTCGACATAAAAATCTTGCAGAGGGCAGCTTTAAATTCATGCTGTCAATCATTTTGTAAGAGTAGGCGTCACTTCTTCTTTCAAACGGTGGATATTTCATTTTAGCGGAAGTCTCCACGTCCAGTTAGTCATAATTCTCTGTAGAATTACCCATGGAGATTGCCTCATCGTGTCACTCATACATCACAACATTAAAAAGGCCTTGGTTCCAAGGTAGCCCAGCGTCTCAGGAGAATGGCCCATTTCCCATCAGGGAGGAAGAGGGAGCTGGCTCCACACAATACTCTGACGGAAATACGAATGCCTCCATTGAGCCAGTAGAGAGCGCACTTCCGGACTTAGGTCATTACTAGCAATGACTCCATAGATCTAATACAAGTTGGATGGACACTTCCTGGCTCCATAGATCCAGTATGAATAGAACGGATGTTCCTGGCGTCAGAAGTTAATACGAAGGACTCCATAGATCAAGGAGAGAGGGAACCTCCTGAATTCAGGTGTTAATCACAATGGTTCTGTAGATCATCTAGTGCAGGGGTCAGCAAATACATTCAGCCTCAGGCCAAGTGGGCCAGACCATAATATAACTATATATTGAAGACTGAAATGTAATCCCATTCTGCAAATGCTTTTAATAAATGTCAGTAAATTGTTATCGTTATTAAAAACATGAACGCCATCAGTAGCAGTTTTATTCTCAAACCAAAACGTTTAGGTTTCCGTAGCAACAGATACTTTCTGGCCTCGTATGATCAGAAGAGACATTTCCTGGTTTCAGAAAGAAATGATAACGGCTCCATAGATCTAGTGTGAGTAGAACAGGCATTTCCTGCTAGAAGCAGGACTTAAAGTGGAATGTGGGAGGTGGGGTAGCTTTTCATCTTACATTGAAATCATGGGGACAGGACAATAACGTCATTATATCACGGAAGTCCAGTGCCCCTTAGGCCCTGTGCTGTATGGGAGCCGGGTTCTTAGGGCTGGTGCCACCTAGAACATCAAAGAACCAGAACAGGAACAGGATGGACTGGCGGGCACATGAAAGGCTGTCTGCCACCTGATTTGTGTCATTATTCCGTGGCATGTCTTCATTACATGAACATAGATCTAGCAGAACTGAGACGGGGGGGAGGTGGTAGGCTAGAGGTTAGAGGGTCGGGCTGGACCAGAGGTTTCTGGGTTCAAATCTCAGACTGTTTGGAAAAACTGGGTGGAAAACTTGAGCAAGGCACTTATGCTCCAGTACAGATGTTGTGAAGGTATTACTGGACAAATGAAGGTCAATTATTCCTATTAAAAGGATCAGAATCATCTGGAAATTAATCTAAAAAATGAAGGAGACTCCCAGGGTCTGCTGTCAACTGCAAGTCATAGGATTGTTGTATGAGTTATGGATGGCTAGCTTGCTGCAGTAGGTGGTCAGATGCATCCAATCAAACCTCCTTCACAAAGCCAACATTTGGGAATGCCAATCTGTCCGAAACAATGGGAAACTGGCTCCAAGGTTGTCGACTCTCGTCCATTCGGTATGGGAGTCACGTTTTCAGCTTCTACATTGGAAGCCCTTATAGAAGCCTTCCTTCATGCATGAACGTATCCTGCTTCTATCCTGCATGTCCACTTTGGACAATTAAAATAAAACCAAATGAATCCATTCCATGTAAATTCACGCCACAAGAGAGCGAACCTCTCCCCTACCTCCTCTGCTCCACCTTGTTGCCTCAGCATCCTCAGATCTCACTGTTTAGTTTTAGTTTATTTGCTCAGTGATAAAATACAAGGAAGAAACACAGAAAGAAGAGAGATGTGGATACAAATGTGCAGGTAAAATGACCAAAAAAGCTACACTATATGGTCAAAAGTCAGTGGACACCTGACCATCACACCTATCTGAGCTTGCTGGACATCCCATTCTAAAACCATGGGCATTAATATGGAGTTGGACCCTTTGAGGCTATAACAGCCGCCACTCTTCTGGGAGGCTTTCCACAAGCTGTTGGAGTGTCTGTGGGAATTTGTGCCCATTCAGCCAAAAGAGCATTAGTGAGGTCAGGCAGTGATGTTGGAGAGAAGGCCTGGCTCGCCATCGGCCTTCTGATTCCTCCCAAAGGTTCAATGGGGTTGAGGTCAGGGCTCTGTGCACGCCAGTCAAGTTCCTCCACACCAAACTGGTCTAACCATGTCTTTATGGACCTGGCTTTGTGCACAGGGGCTCAGTCATGCTGGACTAAAGGGCCTTCCCCAAACTGTTGCCACAAAGTTGGAAGCGCCCAATTGGCTAAAATGTCTTGGTATCCTGTAGCATTAAGATTACCTTCACTGGAACTAAGGGGCCAAGCCCAAACCCTGAGGAACACCTGAACTCATTAACTAGTAGGGGGTCCACTGACTTTTGGCCATATAGTGTATATGACAAGCAAAGGCATTGAAAATAAAGACCTCATGGTAGCTAATAGCATCAATGGTGACTTTAACTTTCATTTTGTCAGATTAGGTGTCTGGTGCATTCTTCAACCAGTGCAGTGAAACTCTTCAGAGGCTCCTTGGGTTTCAGCTTTTCCACAAATCTTCACCCATGCAGGGAGGAGAATGACTGGAATCCTGCCTAACTTGTGCCATAGTGGACCAATGCCCTCATTCTCTGTCCTAGGGTGATGACATCATCACCTTGTCCCTGACTTCCTGTCTCCTGGTGTGGCCGCCTGGCTGGAATGTTGGCACCCATCCAGGAAACAAACAAACACACTCACACACACATGCACACGCACAGACACACACACACACACACACCCAGTGAGGTTCAGGTGGTAACATCATCAGTTGGGGTTGAAGACAACTCAAACATGCAGAGACCTTTAGTTGTAGAGGCTTGGTAGCTAATCAGACGCCAAACTAGTTGCAAGAGGCAACTAGAGTGAAACTTGTTAACAGGAAGTGATGTGTTTTACATTTCCGGTTTGTTTGGAATGAACAGAAGAAGAACTGAGTAGTTAGCATGAGCAGCGATAGCCACCATGGCTGAACAGACAAAGAAAAGAGCGCCACCTACAGGAACTCAAACACACTGTTTGATTGACAGGTGATCTCTGGGAAGAGCAGTGAGGAACACCACAGTGAGGAACACTACAGTGAGGAACACTACAGTGAGGAACACCACAGTGAAGAACACTACAGTGAAGGACACCACAGTGAAGAACACTACAGTGAGGAACACTACAGTGAGGAACACCACAGTGAAGAACACTACAGTGAGGAACACCACAGTGAAGGACACCACAGTGAAGGACACCACAGTGAGGGACACCACAGTGAAGAACACCACAGTGAAGAACACCACAGTGAAGGACACCACAGTGAGGGACACCACAGTGAGGGACACTACAGTGAAGAACACTACAGTGAGGAACACCACAGTGAGGAACACTACAGTGAAGAACACTACAGTGAGGAACACCACAGTGAAGAACACTACAGTGAAGAACACCACAGTGAAGAACACTACAGTGAAGGACACCACAGTGAAGGACACCACAGTGAAGGACACCACAGTGAAGACCACCACAGTGAAGAACACTACAGTGAGGAACACTACAGTGAGGAACACCACAGTGAGGAACACTACAGTGAAGAACACTACAGTGAGGAACACCACAGTGAAGGACACCACAGTGAGGGACACCACAGTGAAGAACACCACAGTGAAGAACACCACAGTGAAGGACACCACAGTGAGGGACACCACAGTGAGGGACACTACAGTGAAGAACACTACAGTGAGGAACACCACAGTGAAGAACACCACAGTGAAGGACACCACAGTGAGGGACACCACAGTGAAGGACACCACAGTGAGGGACACCACAGTGAAGAACACCACAGTGAAGAACACTACAGTGAGGAACACCACAGTGAAGAACACCACAGTGAAGGACACCACAGTGAAGGACACCACAGTGAGGAACACCACAGTGAAGGACACCACAGTGAGGGACACCACAGTGAGGGACACCACAGTGAAGAACACCACAGTGAAGAACACTGGCTGTCCCTGGGTCAGTTACAGGTAGCTACTATTTAGAAATCCTCCTCCATGCATTCATCCTGCCACTACTCTGCATTAGTACTGCATGGAGGATACACACCAGTACCATGACATGAGGCATTTGATGAAGGCCTTTAAGTAAAGCGGTGGGAATAGAACCCCCAACCCTGCCGGTGTTAATGCCTTGCTCCACCCGCTGAGTTACATTTTGCATGATGTTTTGTGGTTTGGAGAACCATTTCTCTAGCTGGAGAGAGAAGAAGAAGAAGAGAGGAATAATAACTGAACTCCAAGCAAAGCATCTCCCCCCCAAGAGGAGGAGCTGGTGGAGCAGCAGGAGGCAGCAGGGTGGTGGTCAGAAACCTCCCAGCTTCACTATATCTATTACTCACC
>JAXDDX010000177.1:417500-432500 GCA_034670405.1 Hoplostethus atlanticus
TCTTTAACATTTTCTAAATACTTCCTCCGACCACAGAATACTTTCCCAAGTTCTGTGGCCGACAAAACTGGAGGCTCTGTGCTTGTTACCATCGCCACCACCACCTCCTCCTCCTCCTCCTCCTCCTCCTCTCTCATCCTCTCTCATCCTTTCTTTTTCTCTCCATCTCTGTCACTTCCTTACAGAACATCTTTTCCTCTCTCTCTGTCTCTTCTTCTCTTGTTTCCTTTCTCTCTTTTGCAGTTTCAGTTTGACTCTTTCTTCCTCTTTCTCCTCCTTGCCTCTAAGCTCTTTTCTCCACCTTTTTCTCTCTTCTGTCCTTCTCTCTCTCCATCTACTCTATCTATCTTCCATCCCACTAGTTGTGTTGCAACATATGAAATCAGGTGAATTGTTTCCATCATGTTGGTTGAAGTGACATCAGAGAAATGGAGTGAAGAACTGATCAGTGTTGTTGTCAGATCATGTGGTTTATATTTCCTGATGTCATCTGAACTGATGTTCAGCAGGTTTGACGTTCTGAACAATTTCTTCATCGACAAAAACATTTTCCACTTTGAAACTGAATCAACTTTTGCAGTTTCCTTTCAGTTTCTTCCAGTTTGATCGTTTACTTGACCAACATGGCTTCTGTGTCTGTCCTCCTTCAGTTTCCTCCTTCAGTCGTTTTCATTCATTTCATTTATATTTTGCAGAATGTGTGACATTCGTGGTATCGGTGCTGATGTGCATCTGACCGTGCATGAGGGTGAAGGGCGCGTGGGTGAAATCTGATGACTGGAGCATAACTGTGTGTTGCTATGGCGACAGAACACACTCAGTTCTTCAAGCTGGTCTGGGCGATGAATTCCTGACCCGCATCACCACCACCGGAACAAAGTCTGCAAAGAAAATCCAAAACATATCAGAGGTGGGCGACATCTGATATTTGCTAAAAGGCCAATATCAGCAAACCGATGTAGTTATCTCTTTATGTCCTTATCTTGTTCTCCATCCTCGTCTCTCTTTCTCCCCCCCCCCCCTCCCCCCTCTGACAGGGAGTATTTGGTGAATTACAGCATTTTCCACCACAGCGGTGAGGACTCAGTTATGCAGCAGTAGCTCTGTGTCTCCTCCAAAATAATATCATTATCCCACTTCACATCTAAATCATATCTACCCTCCGCCACGGCGCTGCAGCCCGGAGCGCCGCGGTGAAACAGACGGAGGCAAAAACAGTACTTAGTTAGAGTCGAATTAGTGGCTTCACTTTTTATAGGACCGAGGTTGTGTTGTTGTAGCGCTTTAGCACAGCGCCGCGCATCAGCCGTCTGGGGGTGAAGGAGGTTCAGGCGCTAGCGGGGGGGGGCGGGTCCCGGTTTGAGCCGTGGTCAGTTGACGGACAGTTGAGTCCCTCTGTGAGTTTTCTTAGACCCAGCTTCTGCACAAACCAGAGAAACCTTTTTTAAAATCAAGCAAAGAAATAGTAGTTATGACTTTATTTACCTTGACTGTATTTTATTCACTTCCTGTTTCAGCTTGGCGTCTCTCTTTGACCCCCCACAGAGCATCGGCCTGCCTGGTGCTACAGTAGGATACCATGTTTTCATCATAGACAGCCTGTCCTGTTGTAAGTGAAGATGTTTATAGATAGACAGACAGACAGAGAGATAGATATAGAGATAGATAGATAGATAGATAGATAGATAGATAGATAGATAGATAGATAGATAGATAGATAGATAGATAGATAGATAGATAGATAGATAGACAGATAGATAGATAGATAGACAGATAGATAGATAGATAGATAGATAGATAGATAGAGAGATAGAGAGATAGATAGATAGATAGACAGATAGATAGATAGATAGATAGATAGATAGATAGACAGATAGATAGATAGATAGACAGATAGATAGACAGACAGACAGATAGATAGATAGATAGATAGATAGATAGATAGATAGATAGATAGATAGATAGATAGATAGATAGATAGATAGATAGACAGATAGATAGATAGATAGATAGATAGATAGATAGATAGACAGATAGACAGATAGATAGATAGATAGATAGAGAGATAGAGAGATAGATAGATAGATAGATAGATAGATAGATAGACAGAGAGATAGAGAGATAGAGAGATAGACAGATAGATAGACAGATAGACTAGACAGACAGATAGATAGACAGATAGATAGACAGATAGATAGATAGATAGATAGACAGATAGATAGATAGAAGATAGATAGATAGATAGACAGATAGATAGATAGATAGATAGATAGATAGATAGACAGATAGATAGATAGATAGATAGATAGATAGATAGATAGATAGATAGATAGACAGATAGATAGATAGACAGATAGATAGATAGATAGATAGATAGATAGATAGATAGATAGATAGATAGATAGATAGATAGATAGATAGATAGACAGATAGATAGATAGACAGATAGATAGACAGACAGACAGATAGATAGATAGATAGATAGATGCTGTACTTATCTTAGTGGAAGGCCAGTAGTACCACCATCAGTCAGTCTTGTTCTATGTGAACTCGGTGGTGAACCTTTTCTTCAGCAGAAATACATGAAGGAACAATGTCAACCCACGTCCCATCTGATTCACTTCCTGTGTCGGAGCCCCGGCCTGGAAAACACACAGCTAGAGTAGATGAGTGGCTACGCTAAATGACTGAGTGAGTCTTCATCAGGGTCACGCTGGAAGAGTTACTCAGCAGATTTCAGACACAACCAGGCCTTTCAGATACATCCTGACCTGTCTTAAGGAAAGGCGATGGAAAAGCAAAGTGATAAAAGAATCAAAGGTACTAGAATGAACTCTCTAACCTGGTGGGATGACAGGTTACCAAAACTCAACCAATCAACCAGCTGCTGGGGAGTCATGGGACTTCTGGTTGGCTTGTGACTAAAACTGAACCAGCCAGATACTAAAAGACAACAACTTTCCTGTCTGGTTCAGGGACTCCCTCTCTCTCCCCTCAGCTTCACCCTAACCAACCTCATGGTATCTAGCTTCATTTAAAGGAGTGGTTATCGTCCTGGATTGAGGTTGTGAGGAGAAGAAGGGCATCCCTGCCACGAAAGGACAGGGTGCTCTTAGCTGAAGTACAGTGCTGCTTCTTATCATGGATACCCTGCCCTGTTTTAATTGATGTTGATGGTAAACCATAAAGTTTTTTTTTTTTCAAATGACTGGAATGAACATTGTCATTATCCCATTTCATAGCTAAATCACTTTCTCTTCTCACAGCTCCACTCACAACAACCGCGGCCAAGAGCTCTGCGCTAGAAAATAGACAGCGGTGGATAGATAGTATTTAGGTTTGAAATTAGTGGCTTTACTAGAAGACTGAGGTTGTGCAGCTGTAGCACTTTGCAGGACATAGGCAGGTATAATATATATAATCCCTCTGTAAACTTGTTTCTAAATCATATCTGGTATTTTTCATTTCAGTTGTTTTTTTCAGTTTGTATTGATGTTTTAAGTACAGAATAAATAGTTGAACTTGTACTTGGCGACGGACTGAGGTACCGTTTCTAACAGATATCCAACAGACGACATGGTTTAAATCTAAATTATGGCAAACCAAATTTATTTTCACGAAAATCACTTGAATGATCATCGACATTATCCCACTCTTGCTGAGTGGATGCTCACTTACAGCAAATCATGGATCAGTCAAGTGTGACAATTTGTTTTCTGCCCAAATAAGGGCTTCCTGATCCCGCCCACTAACATGAAAATGAATAGGGGTGCAAAATGATTTCCTCTAGGCAAGTTTAAATATGATGAGAGGAAGTGACATAATGACAAGAGGAATGTGTTCATACCAGACAGTAAATATCATCCACATAAATCATATCTAGACATGATCCTGATATGATGCCTGGTGTAACGGGGGCCGATGTGAGGTCTCATGAGTTGGTATGCTACTACAGTATGTTAGTATGTTAGAGGTCTTGTTGTGGAGATTGAAGTTTTAGTTCTACAAACATTTCTGGGAGGCAGAAGTGATCTCATTGGCTGAGTTAAACCTCAGGGGGCGGAGCCAAAGAACCACAAAACAAGAGGTAAGAGAGGAGCTAGCTAATATTAGGAAGCCTAGCTTTTAAAGTTCAGTGGGCGGGGCTAAAGAACCAATTTTTCAAATATGAACTGAACTAACTGGAAAACTTGAATGGCAAAGAAGGAGATCTGAACAAAATATAAAGAAAAACTATAAATGCCAGTGATTTTTTTTCATCCATTCATGATGTCGGACAGCTAACCTAGATGGCTATAGGCTAGTATGGCTAGTTTGAACATGCAAGGTCAGCTAGGCTAACTAGCTTAACTTAGTATGGATAGATTGCATTTTTTTCACTCAGTAGCAGAGCGCTAGGCTTCATAATGTTAGCTAGCTCCTGTCTCACCTCTTGTCTGTCTCACTGAGCTTCAGTCTAACGTTAATTAGCCAGAAAAACTGTGGTTCTTTGGCTCCGCCCACTGAGGTTTAACTCAACCAATGACATTATTTCTGCCTCTGAGAAATATTTGTAGAACTAAAAATCTGCATCTGTTGTCCAAGTACCGTGTGTCAGTAAGTACTATATGAAGTACTACAGTAGTGTTATAATGCTAGTTGTTTCTGTACATTTAACTTACTAAGTGATTACAGTGATTTTGATGTTCTACCTGTTCTGCTTACTTAACCTACACAATACTCTGCCGTCAGCCCTCCGCCGGGGGGAGGAATCATGTTAGAAATGTGGGTCTCCAGAGAAAAAGGTTACGAGCCACTCAGCTCAACCACACTGGAAAACCCAGAGCGGAGGAGAGGGCAACACAGTGTTTAGTAGATTAGTGGCTGTAGGATTTAAGGCTGAGTTATTATTGGAGCCGATATGGTGTTAGGAGGTGGAGGAACCACATCTCCCTCCTCCAACACAGAAAATGAAAACAATCCATCAAATGTCTGCCGACTCTCCTTTCCCTCCTCTGTCCTATAGATTCAGAGAGTCAGATTAGTGGCTAGAGGACGAGAAGTTGAGTAAGACGGGAGTGAGGAGGTGAACTGTATTAATATATCCAGTCATCAAAATCAGCAAAACCCAATAGAGAAAGAAAGAAAGAAAGAAAGAAAGAAAGAAACAAACCCTCCTTTAAAACAATAATCTAAACTTTTAACTATAAATAAATGTCCTCTCTCCTCTCTCTGATCTCTGGACCTCAACATCATCAACCTCTACCAGGTCACGAAGCTTCTCCATCTGCTGCTCTCAACACCCGGGGTCAGGTAGGTCTTTACCGGGAGAAACCCTCTGGAGACAGGAAGTGATGCGTTTTACGTTTCAACAGAAGAAGAACTGGGTAGTTAGCATGAGCAGCGCCACGTACCAGATGCTTAGCGGTATGCGACTATTGAAAACTGCTGTTTTGCTAAAAGTTGGAATATTTTTCTTTACATTTTAGACGTTTAACTGTTTCTCATCCAGAGTGAATTATAAAGAGAGCACCAGTAAAAAACGCTTCAGTTCCCAGATCGATGAACAGTGTAAGGATCAGAGCTACAGCACCAAATACACCCCGTGTCCCCGAAATGTCCCTTATGTATTATTATATTATTATTATTATTAACATTACAAGTGACCAGTAGAAAGGAGGTCAAAGGTCAGAGCCCCAGCAGAGGGCCCTGACAGTGTTCTTGCAGCCCCAGAGAGAACACGTAAGACCGAAGCACGTCGTTTCCATGTTGCCCCGGGAGGTCAGAGGTCAGAGGTCAGGCTACAGACCAGCCACCCGGAGCTGGTAGGGATTCAGTGTCTTGCTCAAAGACACTTCAGCAGGGCGGATTCTTGCCGACCCAGGGTTTGAACCCTTCCACTCTGTCCAACACTCTCCAGTTATTTGTACAATTGTGCTCTTTTTTTTTACTCGTCAGGGTCGAAATCAAGATCAAACTCCGTCTTCGGGCCCCATCCCATTCCTTATCACCCCAGCCCTCTGAGCCCGGGTCCAAGTGTTTGAGTGTGTCTGAGGCTGATAGCATTGACTTCAGGAATCACTCCATCTCATTCAGCGGTTCCCACACGCACGCCACAAAAGAAAAAAAAACATACTTTACAAACACCACCAAAGAAAAAAACGACTTTACCCACACGCCACAAAAGAAAAGAAAATAGCCACACTTTATCTCCCGTCCAGCTCCTCGCGGCGCGCTAAACAATCCACAGCCTCGCTTGTTTTCCCTCCTCCCTCCTTTTTTTTTTTCTCCAGCACCAGTTTTGTTCTCTCTTTACTCTTGTTCAGAAACACATGTTCGATGGGTAGACGATATTGGGTTCCGCTCCCTTGACCCGGTCCCATCCACTCTGCTTCAGTCTACTGCACCTGAACTCCTTCCCTTCCTGACCCACCTCATCAACGCGTCTCTGGTGTCTGGATGCTTTCCCTCTGCTTTCAAGACTGCCAGAGTCACCCCCCTTCTGAAGAAACCAACACTTGACCCCTCTGAGGTCAAGAACTACAGACCGGTTTCCCTTCTACCCTTCCTATCAAAAACTCTTGAACGTGCTGTCTTCAAGCAACTGTCCTTGTACCTCCACCAGAACAACCTCTTGGATCCCCACCAGTCTGGGTTCAAAGTGGGTCACTCGACCGAGACTGCCCTCCTGGCAGTGACGGAGTCGCTCCATGCCGCTAGAGCAAACTCTCTCTCCTCTGTCCTGATACTCCTGGACCTGTCTGCAGCGTTTGACACGGTGAACCACCAGATCCTCCTCTCCACCCTTGAGGGGATGGGTGTCTCAGGCTCTGCACTCTCCATGTTTGCATCCTACCTAACGGATCGCTCCTACCAGGTGACGCTGAGAGGGTCTGCGTCAGAACCACGTAGGCTCGCTACTGGGGTTCCGCAAGGCTCGGTTCTAGGCCCTCTCCTCTTTTCCCTCTACACAACATCTCTTGGTTCTGTTATCCATTCACATGACTTTTCCTACCACTGCTATGCAGATGACACCCAGCTGATCCTGTCATTTTCCCCCTCTGACACACAAGTGGAGGCACGCATTGCTGCGTGTCTGGCAGACATCTCGGAGTGGATGTCGATGCACCACCTGAAGCTCAACCTGGACAAAACGGAGATGATGTTCCTCCCGGGGAAGGGCTGTCCGCACCGAGACCTGGCCATCACCATTGATAATGCTGTGGTGACGTCAACTCGGACTGCGAGGAATCTGGGTGTGACCCTGGACGACCGACTGTCGTTCTCGGCAAACATCGCATCGGTGACGCGCTCCTGCAGATTCCTCCTCTACAACATCAGGAGGATTCGCCCCTTCCTCACTGACAAGGCAGCGCAGGTGCTCATCCAGGCTCTTGTCATCTCCCGCCTGGACTACTGCAACTCCCTCCTTGCTGGTGCCCCGGCGTTTGCCATCAGACCTCTGGAGCTTGTTCAGAAAGCTGCAGCTCGTCTGGTGTTCAACCGCCCCAAGTTCTCCCATACAACTACCCTTCTCCGTTCTCTACACTGGCTCCCTGTAGCGGCTCGCATCCAGTTCAAGACCCTGGTGCTAGCCTATAGGGCAGTGAAAGGAACAGCTCCTTCTTACCTCCAGGCTATGGTCAAGCCTTACACCCCCGCCCGACCACTTCGCTCTGCTGCCTCGAGGCGACTGGTTGTCCCGTCGCTCAGAGGGCCCTGCGGCCGATCTACACGGTCACGGCTCTTCTCTGTCCTGGCCCCGCAGTGGTGGAATGAACTCCCCACTGATGTCAGGACAGCAGAGTCGCTGCCCATCTTTCGCCGCAGGCTGAAAACCCACCTCTTCAGGAAACACTACCCTGACTCTTCCTCTTAGCCTTGCCTATTTGTCGTCAATTATGTGTCTGAGCTCTTGTTTATTGGCTCTTGTTCATTTGATACACTTATTTGTCTTAGCTCTTGCTTATTTGGTTCACTTATTTGTCTTAGCTCTTGTTATTTGGTTCTCTTATTTGTCTCATTTGTCTCATTTGTTTAAGATATAGTAGGTTGCTAACTTATTGCACTCTTACCTTAACACTAGTTATGCTCTTAGTTGCTTGTTTAGGAAGGAAATGCACTTACGATTTCTGGTGACTAGTAGTTTTCTTGCCTACCTATGTTGAATGCACTTATTGTAAGTCGCTTTGGATAAAAGCGTCTGCTAAATGACTGTAATGTAATGTAATGTAATGGGTTGCCCCCGGAAACGAATAGGAGTCCGAAAAATGCAGGGAGTTTACAGAAAGCTGTTGTTGCCGGGGTTAAGAAAGAGAGAAACGAGTGGAAACGTACAGACTAAACAGGCCTGAGACTCTTTGTGGAACAAAGACGGACTACGTGAAATATCGCACTAACCCACTGTGTGTGTGTGTGTGTGTGTGTGTGTGTGTGTGTGTGTGTGTGTGTGTGTGTCTGTCACTAGTAGGCAATAGCATTTGTTAGCAATATCTTTTTCCCTACATCCTTAAATTGGGATATGAGAATAATTTGACCCTCATGCATCAAAGATGACTAGTATTTTCATGACAGATGGACAGAACATGTCGTTGTGTTTTACTGAACATCCTGAACACCAGTATTACTGATGCGATGGTTCAACTAATGTAATGATATGAAACATGAGTTTTAACAGGAGGTAAATGCTGAACATGTCCGGTTACTATTGGTTGTTTTAATGTTGATCTAGGAGCTGAAGCTCATTCTGGATCGGAGCTTCAGCCAAACACCTCGAAATGTAAAAGAAAAACACATTCTGTAAATAACTTGTATGTGACACTGGGGAGTGACGGGACCCAGAAAGCTGCAGGGGGATGAACCTCCCTCCATTTAGCTGCTACGCTGGCACTGCAGCTCAGTGGCACATACCAATCTGCAGGAATGTACGCGAGGGAAGCCAAAAGCATGGTCAGAAAAATGCAGAGTAGCGCTCTGGGAATTCCTCTGCAAACATCTAAGTCATAATTTGAAAGACTCAGTGGGACTGCAGCTGAAAACAGGCTGGTGGCGTTCCAGTCTGAAGCCTCCATGTGAAGAGGAATGAAGTGTAACGCAGAGCGAGGCTGTCGGACTTCCGTCCTCGCCGTGTAATCTTCACATTATTATGAGAGGGCGTGGACGTGTTGATGCCTCCATATCTTCCACACCAGAAGAGACTCAGCCATGTTTTCTGTCTGTCGGAGGGAAACACACACGCACCGTCTTTCTAGGCTTCAAGTCTGTTTACATTCTACCTACGCACCTGAACGCACCGTTTCAACCCATTGCATCCTTTTAAACCATTTCATTACCAGTACTTTGGTGTATTTTCTCATTTAACCAGAACAGATGAAAAGGACCCCATGGCTCCTCGGTCGCCTTCTGAACAGTTTCTTTTCCATATTTTCCATTGATTTCAATTATACACATTCATGATAGACTGATGAGTGATCAGTCCTATTGATATAGTATATATTAATCTATTTGAACTTCTAATCACCTTCCTGTGGTCGCTTTTGCAATCCCAGTTTTCCTATACAGAGCTAACTATGAAAACATGTAAAGCTAAATATGATGTACTGTATGTCCTAGTATGTCGGCCACACTGGAAGCTGACCAGTATAACCAGTCTAACAGTCTTGGCTTCTGAGCAGCTCCTCAACGTAGTGACTGAGGGAAGAGATTTTCCCAGGCCTTGAACCTTCCAGGATTTGAACCTCTAACCTCAGGCTGAACTGACAGTTTAACTGGTTGATAAAGTAGAACGAGCCTCTAATTAAACCTCTTGGTTAGCTAAGACTTCCTGTCTGTCTGTCTGTCTGTCTGTCTGTCTGTCGATAGCAGCAACACTAGATATTGTCTGTATGTGAACTCACATATTGATGACATTTTATATGAGAATAAAATGTAAATGCAGATTTTAGTTAGTTATAGATTAGTTTTGTTTTGGGGTCAGGTCCTGTTGCATCGCTTCACTCAGTTAGCCAGCCGAGTGAGGCAGGGAGCGATCGGCAGTAACCCCCTGAGAACAGAGCCCACAGGTGGATGCTGGGTGGTGGTGGGGCGAGAGCTTCATCAGCATCGGCATGAACAGCAACAGAGCAACTCAGTGTGCAGAGCGGCAGCAGAGATGAGCAGTAGATTGATGGTTTCAACAGACGGCGTACTCTCAGCTGACTGAGCGGTACGCCTCCTCCAGTGTGACTGAAATAACTGCGCCTTGCTTCGTCCCAAAGATCTAAATGTCAGCCGTCGACCACGTCCACAAACAGTCAGCTGACAGTTTCTAGTAGATAATAATGATAATAAAAATAATATAATGAATAAAAACAATAATGTATGATAATAATTTTTAATATATTTCGTCTATTCAACTGATAATAGAACTTTAAGCATTTATCAATACTAATAATTATACTTCAAGAATGAAAGACACCAAAACCAGTCAGACTGGAACTATCTCAACGTGACGTCACGTCGTCTACGAAGAACAACAAAACACCAGTAGATGTTTAGTACTAGTACTGTACTGTACTAGTACTGTACTAGTACTTCAGGGTGTATTTCTCCTCCAAGTGAAGGGATGTCAGCGTTTCTAACTCCTGACCTGTGAGTAACTCTGAGACGGCCATCATCCGGTTGCACTGTCAGCTCCCTTCTATTCATAGAGCTTATCGTCTCTCATCCTGTCATTAATGCACCACAGGGACAATATACGACCTTTCCCACCAAACAGACGCCTCTGTTCTCCAGTCAAAGTCTTGTTTTGTCTCTTTTCTTTCTCTCTCGCTCCCCCTGTCATTTTCTCTCTTTCTCCTCGTCTCTCTCACCCTGCCTCCCTTCTCTTTTCTCATGTCGTCTATTTTCCTCTCAACTCTCATCTCCTCTTTGTTCGTCTCCTCTTCCCTCCTCCCCTCCCTTCTTCCTTTGTGCAATTTCCTTCATTCCGAGTTCAAGTTGCTATCAGAATATCCTCATGCAATATAGGCTTTCTCTCACACACACACACACACACATACACACACACACACACACACACACGCACACAAAGGGCGAGAGGGCAGGAAGGTAGCTGCAACGGTCGGGAGATAGAAGAGAGATGCATTATGGGAAAGTGACCTGAGGGCCATGTGATGTCAAGATCATGTGACCTGTGAGTCGTCTCATATGATGGATGCTGAGCAAAGTAATATTAGAGAGAGAGAGAGAGAGAGAGAGAGAGAGGTTAGATTAGAAATTTAAAGAAAAACAGATTTAGAGAAAATGATCAATTCTTACATTGAATTGATCATTTATAAAAATACAAAATAAAATATCTTTATCAATCTGAAGATCAATAACAGAAACATCTGGGCCTGAACACAACTTGTGCCTGATATTAAATCACAAATCAATAAGTTGAATGCTCATCAACGTTTTGAAATGCGTTGTCCTTGTGAACGCAGCCCAACAGCCACTGTGCTATAAATAACAGCATGCAGCCTTGGTCGAGTGGTTGAGTGACAGTTGTTTTCTTATTGTAGCAGATTATCTTTGGGTTCGTATCCTGTCTGTTATGTGAAACACCTTGAGGTTGATAATGAAACTTGAATCCCTCACGTCTCAATTTATGTTTCTGCAGACCAATAAATGTTGTGAAGACTTCAAAGTTGATCAAACATCAAAAGTCAAATTCAACATTATCATTTCTTTTAACATTTCTGATATTAACGGCATTGATATTTTAGGCCACTTCAATGAATGTGCAGCAGGTCATGTCGTCAACCTGACGTGGAGCTGCGACTGTTGAGGTTTTGTGATTTTCTGATCACCACCTGGTATTAGACCTCTGACCGCCGCTGATTGTTTTCCGGTCGACTCTGTTCTTATTGGAGGAAACCCAGCAGACGCGCTGCATCAGCGACTAGGAAAAACAGCCTCATTTTCACATTGATTTGTGAAATTATTCAATCAGGGTTTGGAATGGCTTGCTTCGGCCCCGGGGTCTTAAAAGACTCAACAACCCCCAATTTAAGTAGAACCTTTAAAAAACTCATTTTCACACTCACGCCCATGCATTTTCAGATCATAAAACGTCACATAAAGGACCACGCAGACTTCTAATTCAAGTACCATTTAGAAAAACAGCCTTATTTTCCCCTTGAGCTGTACAGTGGGTTCTGAATGAGTTTATAGGATCGTGAAACTATCGAGCGCCCAGTCAGCAAGACTTTAGATCACATGAAAAAAAGAAAAAGATAATTACTGAAATCAGTACAACAAGGTTTATTCACGCTACATCAGCAGTAACCTCGTTATTTAGCAGCTCATCCAACTACAACCTGGCTTGTTTTCATTCAAGCCCTTTGCACCTCACATCTTTATTTTTACTCCTATTTGAATGTATTTGAATCCAGAACGCTGCATGCAGACAGACACCTTCATGCAGACAGACACCTTCATGCAGACAGACACCTTCATGCAGACCGACACCTTCATGCAGACAGACACCTTCATGCAGGCAGACACCTTCATGCAGACAGACACCTTCATGAAGACTGACACCTGCATGCAGACAGACACCTTCATGAAGACCGACACCTGCATGCAGACAGACACCTTCATGAAGACCGACACCTTCATGCAGACAGACACCTTCATGAAGATGACACCTTCATGAAGACCGACACCTTCATGCAGACCGACACCTTCATGAAGATGACACTTTCATGCAGGCAGACACTGTCATGAAGACCGACACCTTCATGCAGACAGACACCTTCATGAAGACCGACACCTTCATGCAGACCGACACCTTCATGCAGACCGACACCTTCATGCAGACAGACACCTGCATGCAGACAGACACCTGCATGAAGACCGACACCTTCATGCAGACCGACACCTGCATGCAGACAGACACCTTCATGCAGACAGACACCTTCATGAAGACTGACACCTTCATGCAGACAGACACCTTCATGAAGATGACACCTTCATGAAGACCGACACCTTCATGCAGACCGACACCTTCATGAAGATGACACTTTCATGCAGACAGACACCTTCATGAAGATGACACCTTCATGCAGACAGACACCTTCATGAAGATGACACCTTCATGAAGACCGACACCTTCATGCAGACAGACACCTTCATGAAGATGACACCTTCATGAAGACCGACACCTTCATGCAGACCGACACCTTCATGAAGATGACACTTTCATGCAGGCAGACACTGTCATGAAGACCGACACCTTCATGCAGACAGACACCTTCATGAAGACCGACACCTTCATGCAGACCGACACCTTCATGCAGACCGACACCTTCATGCAGACAGACACCTGCATGCAGACAGACACCTGCATGAAGACCGACACCTTCATGCAGACCGACACCTGCATGCAGACAGACACCTTCATGCAGACAGACACCTTCATGAAGACTGACACCTTCATGCAGACAGACACCTACATGAAGACCGACACCTTCATGAAGACCGACACCTTCATGCAGACAGACACCTTCATGCAGACAGACACCTTCATGAAGATCGACACCTTCATGAAGACCGACACCTTCATGCAGACCGACACCTTCATGCAGACCGACACCTTCATGCAGACCTACACCTTCATGCAGACCGACACCTTCATGCAGACAGACACCTTCATGAAGACCTACACCTTCATGCAGACCGACACCTTCATGCAGACAGACACCTTCATGCAGACCTACACCTTCATGCAGACAGACACCTTCATGCAGACAGACACCTTCATGAAGACCGACACCTTCATACAGACAGACATCTTCATGCAGACCGACACCTTCATGAAGACCGACACCTGCATGCAGACCGACACCTTCATGCAGACAGACACCTTCATGCAGACCTACACCTTCATGCAGACAGACACCTTCATGCAGACCGACACCTTCATGCAGACAGACACCTTCATGAAGACCGACACCTTCATACAGACAGACACCTTCATGCAGACCGACACCTTCATGCAGACCTACACCTTCATGCAGACCGACGCCTTCATGCAGACCGATGCCTTCATGAAGACCGACACCTTCATGCAGACAGACACCTTCATGCAGACCGAACCCTTCATGAAGACAGACACCTGCATGCAGACAGACACCTTCATGCAGACAGACACCTGCATGCAGACCGACACCTGCATGCAGACAGACACCTTCATGCAGACAGACACCTTCATGCAGACTGACACCTGCATGCAGACAGACACCTTCATGCAGACCGACACTTCGTGAAGATTTTTTCCATACGTTTATTCTGAGTATTGACATTTTCATGATTTGGACGTTTTACTGCAGTCAGATGGAGGTTTGGTGTGAACGGGGTTCCACAGCGTAGTATTACGTGTCATTGAAAACCCTCTGATGGTCAAAACACATTTAAAATCAAAATCAAGTGGAAATCCAAAAGACTCAAGTGAGAAGAGAAGTGCTGCTCCTAGCGTCGATAATCTAAAGTATGAATGGTTCCTGTGTTACGTTCTGAGTAGAAAAAATTAAAAAAAAAGCCAAATCATTTCAGGTTTTGCTTTTACTCTGCTGTAACATTAAGAAGATGTGTGTGTGTGTGTGTGCACATCTGGAAACATGTGATTTATGTGTGTGTGTGTGTGTATGCGTGTGTTTGTTTGCATGCATTTGTTTGAGTGTGTTTGTGTACGTGTGTTGGTGTGCATCTTCAATTGTATGTATGTACAAGTGTGTATATATATGTGTGTGTATGAATGTGACAGTGTGTGTGTGCGTGCATTTGTGACTGTGTACGTGTGTGTGGCGGGGTATGCATGCATGTGTGTGTGTGTGTGTGTGTCCTTGTGTACATGCAATACGTGATTCTGTCATGTGTATGGAGTTGTGTGTGTTTATGTGTGAATATGTTTATCTGTGTGTGTGTGTGTGTGTGTGTGTGTGTGTGTGTGTGTGTGTGTTGGGGGGGTTGTAAGGTGGGGGATTCCCGCAGCGAGTC